>JAAFYQ010000076.1:0-20258 GCA_013389735.1 Phaseolus lunatus | reverse complement strand
AAGATGAGGGGTTGCGAGAGTAGGAGAGGGAGTAGAAGCGTTCGAGAGAAGTTAGAAATTATGGAGGCTTGAGTGAAAAGTGATGAAACAGTAGAGCGCGGGGTTTTGAAAGGGTTTAACGTAGGCAAGGGCGCAAACGTTAAGAAACCCTAACCGTTGATCTAGACACGTGTCCACAGATTAAAGGGGGGTTGGTGAGATGTCCCTTCAGCACACTATTCATGTCTTTTCGCTCATGCCACGTAGGTCGTCCGAGCCGATGACTTAGTCTCTTGCTGAACAAGTTAACAGCTAGAGACTGGGGGGCTTGTGTACTGACCAGTCCTCGGACACCAAGAACAACTAGTAATGGTGAGCCACGTCAGTTTGGTCCACAACACGGGCCAAAGCCACGTGGGATGGACCCCACAGGTGAATGGACTAGTGGGATGATTAGTCATCAGCGCGTCGATCACCAGAGTAAACTGAGGTGTTCTCGTCGCTCAGCAGGGTGATGATCCTCGTAACTGGGTGTGACATGGGGACATCGACCTTGGATGTTTCGAACAATAGAACTAGAACATCTACAATGGGTTTAGGGTTTAGGGTTTATGGTTTAGGGTTTAGGGTTAAGGGGAAACCAGTTATCAGTAAAATGCCCAAAAGTAGGAGAGGCCTAAGTCACGAAGTGCCTATGCGTGTGGCAGGGAAAGCACATTAGGTGCATAGTCCTGAGGGTTGAGTACTCATCAGAACTAGGGTTCCTAAGTGATCTCGCCGCGGACTCGAGCGTGGGGAGAATGCCTTGTCACTCCTTCGTTTGGCTTCTAACTGTTGCGCGTCTTGCAAGGACGCTCCAGGAACCTTCGACGGGACTCCAAGCGGTACCTGCAAAACACGCGAACGGCGCCTCTGGCGGCCGTTGTAGCTCCGACGCTCAAGTCAGGCAACGGGAACACCAAAAGTCTCTCTCTCCGATCTCTCTGTGTGTGAGACCGTGTGTGTGTGCCCTCAGTCCTCTTTGATTCGAAAACTGAGTGCCCTTGGATTTGTGTTGTGTGTCTGAGGTAAAGATTGCATACCTGGTTTGGTGTTCTTCATCCTCATATAAACCCTGCGTAGCCCTACAGGCTACCTCTAGGTTCACTTAATTACTCTGCAGTGTCGTTTCCACTCCCAAGGGTGCTTTGCGTGCCAGCCTTCTTCACTTGAGTGCCAAGTCTGACAGGGGAGGCCGCGTGGGTACCGTCTGGACCCCTCGACTTCTGCGCCTATCTGCCCTAACCTATTCTCTGGGAACATCTTTACCATCCACGTGGCAGACATGCAACCCACTGGGAGATTCCAACCTTAATGGGTTCTCGTCCCGGCGGGATTCTGCACCTAACTGCGTCTTCTCATCTTCCTGCGTGGCCGTCTCGCGACTAAGAACGCTCCAGCCTCTGGGCGTTTTACTGATCATCGATTGCGTTGTTCACATCGCGCGGCCGATGTCACCTCAACACACACCGATGACCGATGTGATACTTCACGTCCTCGTGCTCTGCTTATGGGATCAGGCGAGGTCCTTGGGTAACGTTCTCGCTGGGAGCCTGGGTCCCAGTTTAACACGTGTTGACAAGCAACCCCCGACGACTGATCATTCTCCATGCACCGATGATTGATCACAATGCATGCACCGATGACAGATCACTCTGAACGCACCGATGACTGATCGGTGCTTCGTCCCTTCTCGCGCTCTTCTTCCAGGCGCTCAAGTAGGAACTGATCTGCTGGTGGCGGTCACTTGGTAGCTGACCACTGATCGCCGTTCTTGAACGATCTCACCCTGGTTTATCTCTGCCTTCACGTGCCACGCGTCACTCTGTGATTGGCCCACGTGGTCATCTGCTTCTGACGTCATCGCCTACCGATGACCGACCGGTCACAAGCCCCCCAGTCTCGAGCTGTGAACTTGTTCTCAGCAAGAGACTAAGTGTCTTCATTGCCAAAGGAAGAAGGAGCTCGAAGCTGATGTACCTGAGACCATGGCTGCTGGTGTCGAGGTTCTGATAGATGGGTTCCATGGGCTGGCAGCAGGTTCACTGCGTCCTTCCAGACTTGGACTCTACCCAACCTAGCCTCCACCATTCAGCGGCCGATGGCAGGCTCATTCCTCCTCCTTGAGCTTCTTCCCTTGCCACTTCTCCTTTTGTGTAATTTCCCTGGCTGCTACGAGCTTGTATATAATCTTTTATGCATAAGTTCATGTTGGATGACTGATCTGATGGCGCCTAAATGCTTCGACTGATCATCCAAGAGCTTGTTTTGTGCAAGCTTTCATACTAAGAGCTTTGCTCCACCGACCACCGACTAGCATGTTACGCACCACCGATCAGTCATCGCGCTTCAGGCTTCGCATTACTTTCGTGCCACTCATCCAGCGCTAACTGCATAGAGGACCCGACCTCTGGAGTTGATGCCTGTGTTTTGGGGGAGAGGACTGCTTCTTGATGACCCCTCTTGCCTTAGCCTCGCTGTAGGAAGTTGAGGTGAGGTCTTTCCTCCTCTCACCCCAGCCTCGCTGTAACAAGTCGAGGTGAGGACTTTTTATCTCGCCTCAGCCTCGCTGTATAAAGTCGAGGTGAGGACTTTCTCTGTAGTCTTAACCTTGCTATATAAGCAGAGGATAAGGACTTGGTTCCCTTGCCTCAACCTTGCCGCAAGAAGCAGAGGAAGAGGACTTTCTCTGCCTGCATCCCGCTGTACAAAGTTGAGGATGAGAACTTTCTCTCTCGCCTGCACCCTGCTGTACAAAGTCGAGGGTGAGGACTTTCTCTCCGCCCTCAACCTTGCTGTAAAAAGCAGAGGTAGAGGAGTTTCTCTGTTGCCTTAACCTTGCTGTATGAAGCAGAGGAGAAGGACTTGGTTCTCTCTTGCCTCACCTTGCCACAAGAAGCAGAGGAAGAGGACTTTCTCTGCCTTCATCCCGCTGTACAAAGTCGAGGATGAGGACTTTCTCTCGCCTGCACCCCGCTGTACAAAGTCGAGGGTGAGGACTTTCTCTACTGAGTGGGTGCATGCTCCCAGGGGAGCACCAAGGGTGGCTGTCTAAGCGCACTCGCCAGGCGCATCCCTGCCTGCATGGTATCACACCGCATGCCCTTTGAGTGGGCAACTCCTCTTCTTCTGGTTTGGAATCATGCGGGGTGCATGCGTAACGCTCTCGCTGGGAGCCTGGGTCCCAGCTTAACACGTGTTAGCACGACCCCGATGACCAGCCTTATTTTGGAATCATGCGAGGTGCATGCGTAACGCTCTCGCTGGGAACCTGGGTCCCAGCTTAACACGTGTTAACATGACCCCGATGACCAATGGACCGACCGAGTACTTACCCCGACATGCACTGACGGCTGATCTTGCTTTGGGTGCACCGACGACTGATCGAGCTCTGCTTCTTGGTGCTTAAACGCGAAGGTGATGTCTTGCTACGGGGAAGGAGAGTTTTACTTGTTGACCCCTCTCGCTTGCCCCGAGGTCATCGACCTTTAGGTCTGGTTCCTATTGGACGTTTCTCGAAATCTTCCCTTTCCTCTCTTGGTTTTACTAGAACTCCCGAGTTCCCAAACTTTGGCCACCTGCACTCACTCCTGGGGTGAGGAGAACATAGGTCAGTGGTCCGTACTCGCGCCTGGGGCGAGCAGGCTCCAACTGATCCCTTGGACTTGTATTTGGGGCAAGCAGAACTTGAAACTGGGAAACATGTGCACACTTGACATACTGAAATCTTTTTTATTGGGTGGCCTCGTTAGAAACCCTCATTAGTGAAAAGAGTGCCCCTTGATTTGCTCAACTATTTAACAGTATATACATTGAGTGTGTTCAGTGCAAGAACGTATCTACCTTACAACTTAACTGAAGTAGAAACTTAAGTGTGTAGCGTTCCACGTCTATGGATAGGTGCTCCATCCAGGGTCTCCAGCCGATAGGCTCCATTCTCCAGCGCCTCAACCACTCTGTATGGGCCCTGGCGATGACCGACCTGGCGAGCACACCATTCTTCCAGCAACGACGAAAAGCTGTCCTTAACTTCAAACTTGTTCGCCGCCTCCCAAGTTCTCCATAAGCTCGCTGCTTTCCCTTTCGTTACACACCATCGCGAGGTGTGTTAAAGCGAACTGACTGGACTTCCTTGAACTTGTGTGGGAAACTCATGACTTCAAGTGCTTCTCCAACGATTCATCCACTCTGGATGGGCGATTACCGACCTGGGATGCTTTACTCATGAGGGGTGATCATGCCCTTTGCTTCAGCTCCCACCTGAGCTACCTGGGAGCCCCCCCAGTGTGGCATCTTCTATCATCTGATTTCCCCGAGCACAGGGATTTCATGCTGCTGGTCACCTGCCTGGGACCCCGAAGGGCGATCACCTTGTGTCCCTCGCAGGTAATCGGTCAGGAGTCCTGTAAGGACCTGAGATTTATTGAAATGAATGAGTATGTTTAAGTAAATTCTATGTATGTTTTATCTAAGTTAAAAAGGAAGGAAAGTGTAGTCTAGGAAAAACGATAAGAGTTTCTTGTTTATACATCATCGTCGGTCGCCTAGACACACGTCATCGCCTGGGCGCGAGGCATGCAGGCGTCACCAGAGAAGAGAGACATCGGTCGCTCGCGCGAGAGGTCATCAGCGGGTTGTCATCGCGCGATAGCTCATCAGCGGGTTGTCATCGCGCGATAGCTCATCAGCGGGTTGTCATCGCGCGATAGCTCATCAGCGGGTTGTCATCGCGCGATAGCTCATCAGCGGGTTGTCATCGCGCGATAGCTCATCAGCGGGTGTCATCGCGCGATAGCTCATCCGCGGGTTGTCATCGCGCGATAGCTCATCGGTTGTTAGCCTTCGCGCGAGAGGTCATCGGTTGTTAGCCTTCGCGCCTGTGGTCATCGGTGAAAAGGTCATCGCGCTACGTTAAGTTATACACAGAGAACGTGGGACCCAGACTCCCAGCAAGAGACGTTCTGCACGCGCGCCACGTAGACAAAAGGTGGTTCAGAATAGTGACCTCATAGCGTAGCCTGCGCAGAGGCACGCTCAGTAGTACTGTGCAGGGAAGCGTACACGCAAACTTCCCTGCAGAGTGGGTGGTGGCAGCTGCTTTTGGAGGGATAAAAGGGGTTTAAGTTGCAGAAATCCACACCTGAGAGAAAGAAAGCATTGTTGTACTCGAAGAGAGAAAGAGTGAGTTTCCTCCTCCGCGTTGCGATTTCAGCATCTCCACACAAGAGTACGACGAGAAGGAACACCATTGGAGCACTTGAGCAGTTCTCTGCAAGATCTTCAAAACAGAGCCAAGGCATTCTTCAAGCTTCGTTGGATT
Organism: Phaseolus lunatus; assembly: GCA_013389735.1. Taxonomy (NCBI): domain Eukaryota; kingdom Viridiplantae; phylum Streptophyta; class Magnoliopsida; order Fabales; family Fabaceae; genus Phaseolus; species Phaseolus lunatus. The sequence continues at coordinate 14,920 of JAAFYQ010000076.1, read as the reverse complement.
TCGAAGCTCCTGGTGTTTGCGCAAGTCCAGGTAAGGGAAGCTAGACCTCTTTTCCATACGAGCCATAGTTTAACTATCTTCTGAAGTGAGGGCGACGTGGTCGCCATTTTCGTTTTCATCTGCGTAAAATGCTCTGTTTGTGTGCTTGGGCGACGAGGTCGCCGGTTTTATATACAGTTTTCGAAATACCCTTGTTTTTGAACCAGGTCGCCGGTTTTGGCGCTGTTTTGCGAACTCCTTGTGTTTGATGTTGTTTTGAGAACTGCTTGAGATTTACATGAGATATTCGAAAATATGAATCCTTTGAAATGGCTATTGCTGTGATTGAAATCATTTCTTTGAGTATGGTATGATGTGTTGAATGTTTGTGAATGTGGGGTCGAGGCATAGTATTTTCAGGAAAGGAAATACCGTGTAAGACCATGTTAGATGTGCATTGATCGGTGATTATGAACGAGATATCCTGACTCTGCTGATAATGGAATCACATAGAGGAAGTTACTCAGTTGGGAGAGTCGAAGGAGGTTCACCTGTATGGGTGGGTTGTTTGAAAGAGAACATACCGACCTGTATTGCGTGGATTTACCTTGTCATACTGTATGGTGATGTGTTGAGATTCATCATATGCCTGTGAATGTGTGAGATTTCACGGCGACCCTGTGGATGTGCGAGATTCCACAGTGGGCAGTGTGACAGGTGCACATCTCCGAGTCTAATCAATGCATGAGTCAATCCGGAAGTAGTGTCAAGTGTCTTGTGTGGTGAGTCAGTGGAAAGTCTGACATGTGAAATGGTGAAATGAGAAACTGGAATACTGATAGACACTTGATGCTGTGGTGTGAAATGGAATGACTATGGGAAATGTTTGTGAATTTGTGAATTTGGGCGATTAGTTGAATGCTATGAGTAGCTCTACGTTTACTTGGATATTTTGGAAACTTGGTTTACTTGGGTTTTTTCATATGCATGATTTAAACTCCTTTCATATTATCTAGCTTACCCTTTTATCTGTCATTTTGGTTGCCTTCTCAAAACTGTGATGATCGTGTAATTGTTACGCGGGAGCAGAAGACCTTCCAGGAAGAAGAGCTCCCTAAAGGGGTGGTCGCCGAGGGCAGAGATCGCCCATTTCCACCTCTCGGTGGTGATCGCCGGATTTTGCCCTACTATCAGATCGCCTGTTTTGAGGTCGCCTGTTATGAGATCGCCGATTTTATGTCTGGCTAGCAAGTCGCCCATTTTTGGGGACTTCTGGTGATCGCCGTTTTGAAGTTGGAGATCGCCGTTTTCTTTTGAGACCGCCTGTCTTACTGCATTTCTTTTATTTTCGTAAAATCTTGCAAACATTTGATTTGGTTATGTATTAAACTCCCTAAGAGGAGCAACTTCATTTCAAATATATATATTATCATGTTATTTCTCTTCAATATTATTTGGTTACATTTAATTTCATTATACCTGTACGTATGTATTACTTTGGCGGGATGTTACATTAATGGTATCAGAGCAGTTCGTCCTTAGGATGACCTGAGGGCTGTGGATCCATTGTGTTTCTTCTGCTCATAAAAGTTATTTGAGTTTTTAAATAACAACTATAGTGAAAGGTTTTCAAACGTTTTGCATTGAAAAGTTTGTGTGTGCTTCTGTGCTTTAGTGAACGTATGCTTTAGCTGAAAATCTTAGTATTAAGGGTGAGAAGATCTTGATGAAGTAATGAGGGTGCACACTCATAACTGGATCGAGATGATTCTCAATCTTAATTCCAAAGATTTGATGTTTAGTATACATTGAACGCTGGTGTGATCTAGTTTAGCTTATTGAGTGTTTTTGCAATTGACTGAAAATGGTTGTTTGATCTGATGGTGATGATATCAGTAGCTGTTCTAATACCTTGCTTGAGATTCTAAGTATTACGAGTATGTTGATAAACTCAAATTCTTTATGATTTTGAGATGCTGACCTTTGTAAGGTCTAGCTGTTACCCCCCTTGAATGAATTGATTCTTATCGGTTTCATTCTTATAGTTGTAGGGATTATAGAAGCCTATAGATTCAGAATTCAGAGCGAAGAAGATGGCACGTAGACCTGCTACCCCACCCCAACCTTCCTCAGAAATGAGTCAAATCGCCAAGGCCATTGAGATGATGGCGACTGCCATTCAGCAGCAGAACGCCGCAATGGCCCAGAACCATCAAGCCACAATGCAGCACTGGGAAACTGCCCGATCTGCTGAGACAAACTCCCACGTTGGTCAGCCCCAGGAACAGATGGGATTAGCTGAGTTCATGAGGCACAACCCACCTAAGTTCAGTGGGAACGCTACCCCTGACCAGGCAGATCAGTGGGTCAGGGAGTTGGAGAAAATCTTTAGGGCGACCTCCTGCCCTGAAGAGAAGAAGCTGCTGTTCGCCACTTATCTGCTATCAGGAGAAGCAGAGTTCTGGTGGATGGGAGCTCAGCAAATGATGGAGGCACGGGAGGATGTTCTGGATTGGGAGAGCTTCAGGGTGAAGTTCTTAGAGAAGTACTTCCCAGACAGCGCCAAGTTTGCAAGAGAGGCTGAGTTCCTGAAGTTGGAGCAGGGGGACATGACTATAAACGCATATGCTGCCCGTTTCGAGTACCTCGCCCGGTTTTATACCCAGGCGACCTCCGAGGCCTGGAGGTGTAGGAAGTTCGAGGAAGGACTGAAGCATGGGCTGAAGAAGACCATAGCACCGATGTGCATCAGGGAGTTCCACGCCTTAGTGGAGAAGGCAAAGATGGTGGAGACCCTGGAAAAGGGTGAGTCTAGGGTGATCAGGTCACACCCAGGAGGTCCTTCCAGTGGGAGAGCTAAGGCACAGCACCCACAAAGCAAGCCATATGCTAGGCCTTCACCACATCGGGTGGGAACAGCTTCATCCCGGTTCCAACAGCAACAACCTGGGAAACTTAAATGTTTCCATTGCGGTGGACCCCATACAGCCAGCGTGTGCCCCAAGAGGGATCCAGAGAGGAGATGTTTTGTCTGCCAAAAGACGGGGCATTTTGCTAGAGAATGCCCTAACCAGAATAGGGCGACCCAGCCCAGTGGCTCTCAGCAGACGAGGAACGAGGGCAGCAGACCTCAGGCAGCAGGGAGGGTGTTCGCCATGTCTGGAGCAGAGGCAACTCAGTCAGGTAACCTCATCCAAGGTGTTTGTTTTATTGCTGGTAGAGGTGTAAGGGCTTTGTTTGATTCTGGAGCGACACACTCCTTTGTGTCAAGCCTGTGTGTAGCTGAGTTGGGTCTCCTAGTGAAGGAGTTACCTTTTGAGCTGTTGGTCTCTACACCTGCGTCAGGACAGGTGTCGACCTCTACAGTGTGCCCTGAATGTCCAGTGATTGTAGAAGGACGTAGATTCAAGGTGAACTTGATCTGCCTACCTCTTCAGGACCTGGATGTCATCCTAGGAATGGATTGGTTAACTGCCAATCACGTCCTCATAGACTGTAGTAGGCAGAAGGTAGCGTTTCCAGACCCCCATGAAGCGGATGTGTTAACAGTTCAACAAGGGCGATCAGCATTGGAAGAAGGGGCGAGGTGCTTCGTGGTGCTCGCCCGGTTGGAAGTGGAGAATAAAGGGGACGTAAACGAGATCCAAGTGGTGAGAGACTTCACCGATGTGTTCCCAGAGGAGGTGCCTGGATTACCCCCTAAGAGAGAAGTGGAATTCTCTATTGACTTGGTACCTGGAGCTGGACCAGTGTCAATGGCACCTTACAGGATGGCACCAGCCGAGTTGGAGGAGTTAAAGAAGCAATTGGAAGAGTTGCTGGAGAAGCAGTTCATCAGACCCAGCGTATCTCCATGGGGAGCTCCAGTGCTCCTAGTCAAGAAGAAGGATGGAGGGTCTCGGTTGTGCATAGACTACAGGCAATTGAACAAATTGACCATCAAGAACAAGTACCCCCTACCTCGGATTGATGATTTGATGGACCAAATTCATGGGGCCTCGGTGTTCTCCAAGATTGACCTGAGATCGGGGTATCACCAAATCTTGGTAAAAGCTGAAGATGTTCAGAAGACAGCTTTTAGGTCTAGATATGGGCACTACGAGTATGTAGTGATGCCATTTGGAGTCACCAATGCTCCAGCTCTATTCATGGACTATATGAATAGGATCTTTCGCCCTTTCTTGGATAAGTTTGTGGTGGTCTTCATAGATGACATCCTCATTTATTCAAAGACCGAGGAAGAGCATGAGGAACACCTAAGGGCAGTATTGGAAATACTGAGGGAGAAGCAGCTCTATGCCAAGTTCTCCAAGTGTGAGTTCTGGCTAAGGGAAGTCAACTTCTTAGGACACGTGATATCTGCCCAAGGGATCTCGGTAGATCCAGCCAAGGTAGAGGCAGTGCTACAATGGGAACGTCCTAAGACAGTGACTGAGATAAGGAGCTTTGTGGGGTTGGCGGGCTACTATCGGAGGTTTATTGAGGATTTTTCCAAGGTAGTGGCTCCTTTGACACAGCTGACTCGCAAGGACCAACCCTTTGCTTGGACCGACCGATGTGAGCAGAGCTTCAGGGAGCTAAAGGAGAGGTTGACCAGTGCTCCAGTGCTGGTGATCCCCGAGATAGGAAGACCTTTTGACGTCTTCTGTGATGCCTCACATCAAGGCTTGGGATGCGTCTTGATGCAAGAGAAGAGGGTGGTTGCATATGCTTCAAGGCAACTCAAGGTGCATGAGAGAAACTACCCTACTCATGATTTGGAGTTGGCAGCGGTAGTGTTTGCCTTGAAGATCTGGAGGCATCATCTATATGGAGCTCGGTTCCAGGTGTTCAGTGACCACAAGAGCTTGAAGTACCTGTTCGATCAGAGGGAGCTAAACATGAGACAAAGAAGGTGGATGGAATTCCTAAAGGACTACGACTTTCAACTCATGTATCACCCAGGGAAGGCCAATGTAGTGGCAGATGCCTTGAGTAGGAAGTCTATACAAGTCGCCACCATGATGATGGAAGAGCAGAAGCTGATCGAGCAGTTCAGGGACTTAAACCTGGGAGTAGAGTTCCACGTGAATCACATTAGTTGTAGTAAGCTGACTATAACTAATGACTTCCTTGTGATGTTGAAGGACAAACAATTGGAGGACCCTAGCCTGAAGCGCACTATGGAGTCACTAGGGACAGATCAGGCGAGAGGCTTTGAGATGGGCGAGGATGGGATCTTGAGGTTTGATGGCAGGATCTGCATACCTACAAATGACGAGTTGAAGGAGATGATCCTAGAGGAAGGCCATAAGAGTCGCCTTAACCTCCACCCAGGCATGAACAAGATGTACCATGACTTGAAGGAGTCATTTTGGTGGTCAGGCATGAAGAGGGACGTCGCCCAGTACGTGGCAACCTGCTTAACGTGTCAAAAGGCGAAGGTGGAACACCAAAGACCTGGCGGGCTGTTGCAGCAACTGGATATCCCTGAGTGGAAATGGGACAGCATCGCCATGGATTTTGTCACCCATTTACCCAGATCAGTAAAGGGTCATGATGCAATCTGGGTCATCATTGATAGACTGACGAAGAGTGCCCACTTCCTCCCAGTAAATATGAAGATGCCCATGGCCAAGTTGGCACAGCTGTACATCAAGGAGGTTGTGAGGTTGCATGGAGTGCCTTCCAGCATCATTTCAGATAGGGATCCCAGGTTCACTTCACGGTTTTGGCAGACCTTGCAAGAGTGTTTGGGAACCAAGTTGAGGATGAGCTCTGCATATCATCCCCAAACAGATGGTCAGTCAGAGAGGACAATCCAATCTTTGGAAGATCTGCTGAGGGCATGCGTTTTAGATCAATTGGGAGGTTGGACGGAGGTGTTGCCACTAGTGGAGTTCACCTATAACAATAGCTACCACGCCAGCATTGGGATGGCGCCATATGAAGCCCTGTATGGGAGGAAATGCAGAACTCCATTATGTTGGTACCAGGAGGGCGAGGCAGTCTTGGTTGGACCAGAGTTGATTCAGCAGACGACCGAGAAGGTGAAGCTGATACAAAGCAGGATGAAAGCCTCTCAGAGTAGGCAGAAGTCCTATGCAGATCAGAGGAGGAAGCCTTTGGAGTTTGCTGCTGGAGATCACGTGTTCATGAAAGTGACACCAACCAAGGGTGTAGGGCGGGCGATCAGGCCAAAGAAGTTGTCCCCCAAATTCGTGGGACCATATCAGATCTTGAGAAGGATTGGCCCTGTGGCGTATGAAATCGCCCTACCTCCCCATCTGGCAAATCTGCACAATGTGTTTCACGTGTCACAGCTGAGGAAGTACATGGCAGACCCTAGTCATGTGCTGGATGTAGACGACGTGCAGATTAGGGATGACTTGTCCTTTGAAGCCAAACCAGTTAGGATTGACGATCGGCAGTGTAAACAGCTCAGGGGCAAGACCATCAACATGGTGAAAGTGGTGTGGGATGAGAAATCGGGGGATTCTACTTGGGAATTAGAAGAACCCATGAGGGAGGCGTATCCATACCTCTTTTCCTTGTAATCCAATTTTCGAGGACGAAAATTTTTGTTGTTGGGGAGAATGTAAGGACCTGAGATTTATTGAAATGAATGAGTATGTTAAGTAAATTCTATGTATGTTTTATCTAAGTTAAAAAGGAAGGAAAGTGTAGTCTAGGAAAAACGATAAGAGTTTCTTGTTTATACATCATCGCCGGTCGCCTAGACCACACGTCATCGCCTGGGCGCGAGGCATGCAGGCGTCACCAGAGAAGAGAGACATCGGTCGCTCGCGCGAGAGGTCATCAGCGGGTTGTCATCGCGCGATAGCTCATCAGCGGGTTGTCATCGCGCGATAGCTCATCAGCGGGTTGTCATCGCGCGATAGCTCATCAGCGGGTTGTCATCGCGCGATAGCTCATCAGCGGGTTGTCATCGCGCGATAGCTCATCAGCGGGTGTCATCGCGCGATAGCTCATCCGCGGGTTGTCATCGCGCGATAGCTCATCGGTTGTTAGCCTTCGCGCGAGAGGTCATCGGTTGTTAGCCTTCGCGCCTGTGGTCATCGGTGAAAAGGTCATCGCGCTACGTTAAGTTATACACAGAGAACGTGGGACCCAGACTCCCAGCAAGAGACGTTCTGCACGCGCGCCACGTAGACAAAAGGTGGTTCAGAATAGTGACCTCATAGCGTAGCCTGCGCAGAGGCACGCTCAGTAGTACTGTGCAGGGAAGCGTACACGCAAACTTCCCTGCAGAGTGGGTGGTGGCAGCTGCTTTTGGAGGGATAAAAGGGGTTTAAGTTGCAGAAATCCACACCTGAGAGAAAGAAAGCATTGTTGTACTCGAAGAGAGAAAGAGTGAGTTTCCTCCTCCGCGTTGCGATTTCAGCATCTCCACACAAGAGTACGACGAGAAGGAACACCATTGGAGCACTTGAGCAGTTCTCTGCAAGATCTTCAAAACAGAGCCAAGGCATTCTTCAAGCTTCGTTGGATTTCGAAGCTCCTGGTGTTTGCGCAAGTCCAGGTAAGGGAAGCTAGACCTCTTTTCCATACGAGCCATAGTTTAACTATCTTCTGAAGTGAGGGCGACGTGGTCGCCATTTTCGTTTTCATCTGCGTAAAATGCTCTGTTTGTGTGCTTGGGCGACGAGGTCGCCGGTTTTATATACAGTTTTCGAAATACCTTGTTTTTGAACCAGGTCGCCGGTTTTGGCGCTGTTTTGCGAACTCCTTGTGTTTGATGTTGTTTTGAGAACTGCTTGAGATTTACATGAGATATTCGAAAATATGAATCCTTTGAAATGGCTATTGCTGTGATTGAAATCATTTCTTTGAGTATGGTATGATGTGTTGAATGTTGTGAATGTGGGGTCGAGGCATAGTATTTTCAGGAAAGGAAATACCGTGTAAGACCATGTTAGATGTGCATTGATCGGTGATTATGAACGAGATATCCTGACTCTGCTGATAATGGAATCACATAGAGGAAGTTACTCAGTTGGGAGAGTCGAAGGAGGTTCACCTGTATGGGTGGGTTGTTTGAAAGAGAACATACCGACCTGTATTGCGTGGATTTACCTTGTCATACTGTATGGTGATGTGTTGAGATTCATCATATGCCTGTGAATGTGTGAGATTTCACGGCGACCCTGTGGATGTGCGAGATTCCACAGTGGGCAGTGTGACAGGTGCACATCTCCGAGTCTAATCAATGCATGAGTCAATCCGGAAGTAGTGTCAAGTGTCTTGTGTGGTGAGTCAGTGGAAAGTCTGACATGTGAAATGGTGAAATGAGAAACTGGAATACTGATAGACACTTGATGCTGTGGGTGTGAAATGGAATGACTATGGGAAATGTTTGTGAATTTGTGAATTTGGGCGATTAGTTGAATGCTATGAGTAGCTCTACGTTTACTTGGATATTTTGGAAACTTGGTTTACTTGGTTTTTTCATATGCATGATTTAAACTCCTTTCATATTATCTAGCTTACCCTTTTATCTGTCATTTTGGTTGCCTTCTCAAACTGTGATGATCGTGTAATTGTTACGCGGGAGCAGAAGACCTTCCAGGAAGAAGAGCTCCCTAAAGGGGTGGTCGCCGAGGGCAGAGATCGCCCATTTCCACCTCTCGGTGGTGATCGCCGGATTTTGCCCTACTATCAGATCGCCTGTTTTGAGGTCGCCTGTTATGAGATCGCCGATTTTATGTCTGGCTAGCAAGTCGCCCATTTTTGGGGACTTCTGGTGATCGCCGTTTTGAAGTTGGAGATCGCCGTTTTCTTTTGAGACCGCCTGTCTTACTGCATTTCTTTTATTTTCGTAAAATCTTGCAAACATTTGATTTGGTTATGTATTAAACTCCCTAAGAGGAGCAACTTCATTTCAAATATATATATTATCATGTTATTTCTCTTCAATATTATTTGGTTACATTTAATTTCATTATACCTGTACGTATGTATTACTTTGGCGGGATGTTACAAGTCCTGCCTTCACCAACTCAGCAAGTTGACGCCCCAATGCCAGTCATGTGTGGAGTGTGTGTCCATAAGCCTGATGGAACTCACACCACTTGTCCTTCCTCTTTCCAAGTACCATGTCAGTTTTCTCTGGTACTCGGAGTCTTGCAGCCACGGCAGGGATGGTGATCAGCTCTGCCAACTCTATCACGAAATCATACCTAGGGGGTGTGTTGTTCTCCCTTGCACGCCCCCTGGGCTGGTCCTTCCTGGGTGCATAGGGACGAGGCCTTCCCTGCGCCTTCCTCTCCTCCCTGGTCTCATACACCCGCACCTGCTGCTGTTGCTTCCCCTGACCTCCGCGCGGCTTCGTCAGCACAGTGCTGCCTCTCTTCTCAGAGACCTCCGTCTCTGCTACTATGTGCGCCACCGCTCGTCGCCGGATCTCAGCAAAGGTGGCGGGGTGGCTCCTGATGAGGGATTCACTGAAAGGACCAGGCAGCACGCCTTTCTTGAACGCGTGCACTAACATGCTCTCGTCCTTGCTGGGCAATCTCACCACCTGCGCAGCGAAACGGTTGAGGAAATCCTTCAGCGACTCCCCCTGGTACTGGCGCACGTCAAACAAGTCGTAAGCTACCAACGGCGGCGCTTTGTTGACTATATACTGCTCCGTGAACAGCTTCGAGAACTGATGGAAGGAGGTGATGTGGCCCTCCAGCAGGCTCACGAACCACTCCATAGCCACTCCGCTCAGCGTGCTCATAAACGTTTTGCAGTACACTGCGTCTGAACCTCCAGACAGCATCATCTGAGTGTGGAAGGCTGTCAGATGTGCCTCTGGGTCTTCCACCCCCGTGAACGACGCCTTCACTCCCACCAAGTTGGGGGGCACCACCGTGTTCATGATCTCGGGGGAGAAGGGCATGGGAAATGCTCTAGGGGGCGACGGCGGCATCGACGTTCTGTCTTCGGATACGCGCTCATTCTGCGCCTGCAGCTCCCTACGCAACTCCTCGTTCACGCGGTTCAACTCTTCATTCCTGCTATGCGATGCAGTCAGCTTTGCATGCATCTTCTCCTGCTCAGCTCTCGATGCCGCGACGTTCTCCTGCAACGCGCGCATCATCTCCATGACCTGCGCCATGGTCACAGTTCCTTCACCAGCAGGTGGTGGAGGTGTCGTTTGTCTGGTTCTTCTACTCATCTGTGCGATTTCTATCCTCGTTCTCGTGTATGGGGGCTTCGTTTTACTTCGGGCCCCACGGTGGGCGCCAAATGATCTCGCCGCGGACTCGAGCGTGGGGAGAATGCCTCGTCACTCCTTCGTTTGGCTTTCTAACTGTTGCGCGTCCTGCAAGGACGCTCCAGGAACCTTCGACGGGACTCCAAGCGGTACCTGCAAAACACGCGAACGGCGCCTCTGGCGGTCGTTGTAGCTCCGACGCTCAAGTCAGGCAACGGGAACACCAAAAAGTCTCTCTCCGATCTCTCTGTGTGTGAGACCGTGTGTGTGTGCCCTCAGTCCTCTTTGATTCGAAAACTGAGTGCCCTTGGATTTGTGTTGTGTGTCTGAGGTAAAGATTGCATACCTGGTTTGGTGTTCTTCTTCCTCATATAAACCCTGCGTAGCCCCTACAGGCTACCTCTAGGTTCACTTAATTACTCTGCAGTGCCGTTTCCACTCCCCAGGGTGCTTTGCGTGCCAGCCTTCTTCACTTGAGTGCCAAGTTTGACAGGGGAGGCCGCGTGGGTACCTCTGGACCCCTCGACTTCTACGCCTATCTGCCCTACCTATTCTCTGGGAACATCTTTACCATCCACGTGGCAGACATGCAACCCACTGGGAGATTCCAACCTTAATGGGTTCTCGTCCCAGCGGGATTCTGCACCTAACTGCGTCTTCTCATCTTCCTGCGTGGTCGTCTCGCGACTAAGAACGCTCCCAGCCTCTGGGCGTTTTACTGATCATCGATTGCGTTGTTCACATCGCGCGGCCGATGTCACCTCAACACACACCGATGACCGATGTGATACTTCACGTCCTCGTGCTCTGCTTATGGGATCAGGCGAGGTCCTTGGGTAACGTTCTCGCTGGGAGCCTGGGTCCCAGTTTAACACGTGTTGACAAGCAACCCCCGACGACTGATCATTCTCCATGCACCGATGATTGATCACAATGCATGCACCGATGACAGATCACTCTGAACGCACCGATGACTGATCGGTGCTTCGTCTCTTCTCGCGCTCTTCTTCCAGGCGCTCAAGTAGGAACTGATCTGCTGGTGGCGGTCACTTGGTAGCTGACCACTGATCGCCGTTCTTGAACGATCTCCACCCTGGTTTATCTGCCTTCACGTGCCACGCGTCACTCTGTGATTGGCCCACGTGGTCATCTACTTCTGACGTCATCGCCTACCGATGACTGACCGGATCACTAGGGAAGCTACATGCATGGCACGTGAACAGTGAAGGCGCTACCAGGACAGGCGGCCCCAGAGACTAGGTGCACGAGGGGGTACCCAGGTGGTCATCCTGTTAGAGTTTGCACTCCAGTTAAGGAAACCTTACGTGCTAGATTACCCTAAGTCTGGGTGATAGCGGCGCAAGGGTATTCCTGTAAACCCTAAATATGGGTAGCGGGGCGGAGGAAACCCTAGACTATATAAAGGGTAGTGAAATACTTTGCAAAGGTACGCAGTTTCTAGACCTAAATACAGATATTGAATACACTTGGTGTGCTTGCCCTAGTTTTTGACTTGCATCAGAGTGCAAACGGCCTATAGGGCGCCCCCTTTCTATCTTACAGGTGCAGGTTGTTTCGAGACAGCAAAGTATAATTCAAGGTGAGAAAAGGAGACGTGTGATCGTCGTAGAGTCAACTGACAGGAGAGTCAACCGGCAATAATATATATATATACATTATTGTTCTAGAAATTTGTTACTTATTGCAGGATTTAACATATATATAATAATAAAATGTTTTTCTTAAAAAAAAGTAAAGTTATAATGACGGTTCCACTTGAAACCGTTTTTAAAAGTAATTTTTAAAGGGTTATAATGATATGTACGTTTTTTTTTCTTTGTTGTTTTACACGTGTCGTTAATATGCTCTTATAATGACGATTCTAGAACCATCGTTATAAACAAATAATTTATAATGACACCCACAACAACGACAATTTGAAAACCATCTTTATATAGTCTTTTTTAACCGTCGTTAATGAGTTATTTTTTACTAGTGTTATTTTAATACATTTCATATAGCACTCTGGAGGCTCCTACCATGCACACTTATATTCAGTTCGACTTTAATATATACCCATTTGCATAATCCTACATAGTATTAAATTCAAAAGTAGGTCACATAAAAAAAAAAATACAGTAGTTGTTGCAATAATATTACGATGATTATTGCCTAAAGATGCAAACATAGATTATGGTTTCTTTTGCGGTTGTCGGTGGTGGGTGAAGTTAAAAGTTAACAGTGTGTATGTACACAAGGCACCAAATTGTCCTCCCTTAAGCCAAAATAATTCTGATTCTATTACCCGAAATCACGTTGGGTGAGACCCACAAAACAAAATACCAAACAAAACGCTGGGGTCCCCAAGCTGAATGAATATCTACACAATCACTTATTTTCTATTAACAATGAGATATGACTTGTTTTATTTGATATTCACTTACTTTTTTTTTTCATAAAATTTATCTATATTAAAATTGTTCTTACATATCGAGATGACTCCACAAAATCGAACTCTTCTCCATTTTCTAATATTTTAAATTAAGATATTCTCTCTTTATATATTGAGAATCCAAAATGTATCATTCTTATCTTCTCTCCAACATCTTCTATATAATAATTATATAATAATCTGATAAACTCAAGAAATGAATAAAATGAAAAAAGAATAAAAAAATATAAAATATTACACTATATTAGAAGAAAACTTTATATTTTCAACCAAGACTATCTTAATATCCTCCCCAAAAAATAAAGTGTTACTTGTAGTTACATCTTGATATTTATAAAAAAAAATTGAATTTTAATCTTTATTTAGAGAATATATATATATATATATATATATATATATATATATATATATATATATATATCTTCATTATTCTTATACTTGATTAGATTTATTTTAATTATTTAATTCGTTGCTCTTATTTTTTTAATCTTTTCTGTAATTCTAGTTCATAAATTTTAAGAAAATTTCAATTTTAGTTTAATTCTAAATTTGCAAAAATTTATTTTTATTTTTATATGTTAATTAATTAAATTATTTCCTTAAGAGACAGGGTTCAATTGGATCAAATTAAAAAACACATGGAAAATTAAAAGTTATAGATTTTTGAAAATATGATACCGAAATAAAAATATAGAGAAAATTGAAATCATGAATTCAAAGCTATAATTTTATTTGCTTACGCTACACTTGTACCCTCCAAACATGGCTGAAGTCAAAAGTGGAAGCTTCCTTGTAGCAGTACAGCACAAATAGAAAAACAGTATGACAGAATGAAAAAGGCCACTGTGATCTATAGTTTATTTCCAACCTACCTCACCAGAATCTTTATGGAGGATTCTCATAGGTTAATAAAGTAAAATCATTTTTTATTATTTAGATATTTGTGCTAAATAAATTTTAGTTGATTATTGGAGCTTAAACTTTGGGCATATAATTAAAGTCACCACGAATATATGAACATGTATAATCATCAACAACGTAAATCAACTGTGTATATTTATTCTAATTTAATTAATGATATTAAACTTTAGTTGCAAATATGTTTACTCAAAAGCAATATTCATAATAATTCTATCATCAAAATATACTTTAAATTTATAAATAAATATATAGATATGTGGACCTTTACATAAATATAACTAAACTTTTTTTAGTAATTATTTTTCATCAAGTATTAATGTTTCTTCATAAAATTAAGGTTTTGTTTTTTGTTTTCGCTTAAAAATGTCGTTTTATTTATTAGTTAAAACATAATAAGAATAGAATTTCATTAAATAGTTATATACTAAAAGTTCAAACTGACAAAGTATTAAAAAACGAAATAAATAAACTTTATTATATTTTTTATGACATTTACTCTAACTTTATTATATTCAAACAATTTAGAGGTTTTTGTACATTATCAATTAACCAGCTATATTGCATATAATAAATTTATAATAAATTGGTAGTACGTCATATCAACCTTAACATTCTCGCTCCTATCGTTTGTCTTCACCATTTGTCTCCTTTGTAACATCCCGCCAAATTCTTTTCATATTTATATAATAAAATAAAGGTAAACAAATATATTGAAGTGAACATAATTATATATATAAAATGAAGTTTCTCCTCACATGGAGTTTAACACATAAATCGGTCAATTTCCAAAACTTAAACAAAATACAGCAAAAAGACAAACAGGCGATCTCCTATCAGAAAAGGGCGATCTCCTATCAGACAACAGAAAAAGAGTGATCGCCTAACAGAAACAGAACCGGGCGATCTCCTACTGGCGACCACTCACTGAGGAGCTCTACTACCTGCAACCTCGTCTGCTCCCGTGCAAAAATACACGATCATCACAGGTTTAAGAAAACAATCACAATACCAGATAAAAGGGTAAGCTAGATGTTTTAAAAACTTTAAATATGAAACTTTAAATCAATGGAAAACATAAATCTTCACACCATTCATAATCCATATCAATTTCAACCATCAACATTCCCATATTCCACAAACTCGTCAAGTGTCTATTCGCTACTTTCAATATTCATGGTTCACACGTCAGACTTTCCACTGACTCATAACATATAGACACATGACTCTACTTTCGGAAGACTCGTGCGTTGACTCAGACCCAGAGATCTGCACCTGTCATACCACACCACTGTGAAATCCACACAGGGTCGCTGTGAAATCCACACAAGCTATGCGCATACATAATCTCAATATCATCACTTTCC
>JAAFYQ010000075.1:0-20728 GCA_013389735.1 Phaseolus lunatus | reverse complement strand
TGCCAGGGCGCGAGGCATGTGGACGTGGCCAAGGCGCGAGGCATGTGGACGTGGCCAAGGCGCGAGAGTTATGAGGGCGTCGCCAGGGAAGACATCGGTCGTGTCTCCCAGAGGAAGGCATCGGTCGTCTCCCAGAGGAAGACATCGGTCGTCTTCCAGGGCGAAGGAGACATCGGTCGTTCGCCAGGATGAGTCAGCAGTGGAAGGTTATCGCGCGATGTCGAGTTGCACACAGAGAAGGTAAGACCCAGACTCCCAGCATGAAGCGTAGTGCACGCACGCCACGTAGACAAAAAGGGTGGTTCAGAATAGTGACATCAGAATGTTGGCATGCGCAGGAGACACTCGCGGTCGTACTGTTCAGAGCAGTGGTTGACATGCACAAGCGACAACAGTGGCAGTACTGTTCAGAGCAGTGGTTGGCATGCACCAGAGACAACGGTGGTCGTACTGTTCAGGGCAGTGGTTCTCAGACTTCTCTGCAGAGTGGGTGTAGCAGCTGCTTTTGAGGGATAAATTGGTTTAAGATGCAGAGACCCACTGCTGGGAGAAACAAAAACGTTGCAGCTTTCAAAGAGAGAAAGAGTGAGTTACCTCCCTTCTCCTCCAGATATCTCCTTCGCGCCGCGATTCTAGCTTCTGCACGCAAGAGTACGACGAGAGGCAGCACCATTAGAGCACCTGGGAGGTTCTCTGCAAGTCCTTCGACCAGACGCAAAAACAGAGCCAAGGCGTTCTTCAAGCTTTGTTGGGTTTCGGAACTCTAGGTGTTTGCGCAAGTCCAGGTAAGGGAAGCTAGACTTCATTTTAAATACAAGCCATAGTTTAGCTATTTCTGAAGTGAGGGCGACGTGGTCGCCGGTTTCGTTTTCATCTTCGTGAACGCTCTGTTCTATGTGTTTGGGCGACGTGGTCGCCGGTTTTATATACAGTCTTCGAAATACCTTGTTTTTTGAACTAGATCGCCGGTTTTGGCGTTGTTTGCGAACTCTCTATTTTTGGTGTTACTTTGAACTGTTGAAGCTTAAATGTGATCTTCGAACATCTGAATCTTTGAAACGATCGTTGCTGTGACTTGAATCATTCCTTTAAGTGTTATGTGATGTGTTGAATGTGGTGAATGTGGGATCGAGGCATAGTATTTTCAGGAAAGAAAATACCGTGTAAGATCGTGTAGGATGTGCATTGACCGGTGATTCGTCATGATATCCTGACTCTCCTGAGATAATGAATTCATATAGATGAAGTTATTCAGGCGTTGAGAGTCGAAGGAGGTTCATACGTATGGGTGAGTCGTGTGAAACAGAACGAGCTCGGCCTGTTGTGTGGATTAACCCTGTCATGCTTGGATGGTGATGATATTGAGATTCATTATACGCTTGTGAATGTGTGTGATTTCACGGCGACCCTGTGAATGTGTGTGATTTCACAGTGGGCAGTATGACAGGTGCGAATCTATGAGTCTAGTCAATGCATGAGTCTTCCGGAAGTAGTGTCAAGTGTCTTGTGTGATGAGTCAGTGGAAGTCTGACGTGAGAAATGAGAAACATTGAATTGATAGACACTTGATGCAGTTTTGTGAAATAGAATGACTCTTGAGAATATTGTGAAATGTGTGATTTCTGGGTGATCAGGTGAAGGGTATTGAGAAAATCTATAGCTTTACGTGAATATCTTGAAAATTGCTTACCCTGACTTAAATGTTCTTATTTAAACTCTCTTTAAAATATCTAGCTTACCCTGCGTGTTTTGCTCGTTGGCTGTTGTTCTCTTTAAACTGTGATGATCGTGTATAACTTACACGGGAGCAGATGATTTTCCAGGGAGTAGAGCTCCTTAGTGAGTGGTCGCCGAAAGGAGATCGCCTGATTTCTGTTCTGGTAGTAGATCGGCTGTTTTGGGTCCTCTGATAGGAGATCGGCCTCGTCCGATAGGAGATCGGACTCTTCCGATAGGAGATCGCCTGCTTCGTTTTTTTTACTGTATTTTGTTTATGTTTCTGGAAAAATTTGACCGAATTTGTATTAAACTCCCTGTGAGGAGAAACTACATTTCATATATATAATATTTTGTTCATAGAATCTATTTGTTACCTTTATTTTCATTATATACATTTGTATAGTATTTTGGCGGGATGTTACAACACACTCCTTTGTGTCAAGCCTGTGTGTAGCCGAGTTGGGCCTTCTAGTGAAGGAGTTACCTTTCAAACTGTTGGTCTCTACACCTGCGTCAGGACAGGTGTTGACCTCTACAGTTTGCCCCGAATGTCCAGTGATAGTAGAGGGACGCAGATTCAAAGTGAACTTGATCTGCCTACCTCTTCAGGACCTGGATGTTATCCTGGGAATGGATTGGCTAGCTGCCAATCACGTTCTCATAGACTGCGGTAGTAAGAAGATAGCATTTCCAGACCTCCAAGAGTCAGATGTAATATCAGCTCAGCACGGGTGGTCGGAGTTGGAAAGAGGGGCGAGGTGCTTCGTGATGCTAGCTCGGTTGGAAGTGAAGAATGAAGAGGACGTAAGCAGGATACATGTAGTGAAAGACTTCACGGATGTATTTCCAGAAGAGGTACCTGGGTTACCCCCTAAGAGAGAAGTGGAATTCTCTATTGATTTGGTACCTGGAGCTGGACCAGTGTCAATGGCACCTTACAGGATGGCACCAGCCGAGTTGGTAGAATTAAAGAAGCAAGTGGAAGAGTTGTTGGAGAAAAAATTCATCAAACCCAGTGTATCTCCATGGGGGGCTCCAGTGCTCCTAGTTAAGAAGAAGGATGGAGGGTCTCGGCTGTGTATAGATTACAGGCAGTTGAACAAGTTGACCATCAAGAACAAGTACCCCCTACCTAGGATTGATGATTTGATGGATCAAATACACGGGGCCTCGGTGTTCTCAAAGATTGATCTGAGATTGGGGTACCACCAAATTTTGGTAAAAGCTGAAGATGTTCAAAAGACAGCTTTTAGGTCTCGGTATGGGCACTATGAGTATGTAGTGATGCCGTTTGGAGTCACAAATGCTCCAGCTCTGTTCATGGACTACATGAATAGGATTTTTCGCCCTTTCTTGGATAAGTTTGTGGTAGTCTTCATAGACGACATACTCATTTATTCAAGGACCGAGGAAGAGCATGAAGAACATCTGAAGACAGTATTGGAGATCCTGAGGGAGAAGCAACTCTATGCCAAGTTCTCTAAGTGTGAGTTCTGGTTGAAGGAAGTCAACTTCTTAGGACACGTGATATCTGCCCAGGGGATCTCGGTGGATCCAGCCAAAGTGGAGGCAGTGCTTCAATGGGAACGTCCTAAGACAGTTACTGAGATAAGGAGCTTTGTGGGTTTAGCTGGCTATTATCGGAGGTTTATTGAGGACTTTTCCAAGGTAGTGGCTCCTTTAACACAGCTGACCCGCAAGGATCAACCTTTTGCTTGGACCGACCGATGTGAGCAGAGCTTCATGGAACTAAAGGAGAGGTTGACTAGTGCTCCAGTGCTGGTGATCCCAGAGGTAGGAAGACCTTTTGATGTCTACTGTGATGCTTCACATCAGGGTTTGGGATGTGTCTTGATGCAAGATGTAACATCCCGCCAAAATACTATTCATATGTATATAATGAAAATAAAGGTAACAATTAATGTTGAAGAGAACATAATTATATATATAAGTAATGAAGTTGCTCCTCACAGGGAGTTTAATACATAACCAGTCAAATGTTTTTCAAAACTTAACAAAATCAATCAAATACAACGAAAACGGCGGTCTCCATACATAAACCGGCGATCTCCTAACAGAAGACCCCTAAACAGGCGACCTGCTATCAGGACATAAATCCGGCGATCACCCCAAGAGGTAGAAACAGGCGATCTCCTCCCCGGCGACCACTCACTAAGGAGCTCTACTTCCTGGAAGATCATCTGCTCCCGTGTAAAATTACACGATCATCACAGTTTTAAGAGAAAAACAGCCATAGAGCAGAACACGCAGGGTAAGCTAGATATTTTAAAGAGAGTTTATATATGAACATTAAAATCAAGATAAAACAAATTCAAAATACACACGTAAAACTATAGAGTTTCTCATTCCCTTCACCTGATCGCCAAGAAATCATACATTTCACAATATTTTCAAGAGTCGTTCTATTTCACATAATGTACCAAGTGTCTATCAATTCAATGTTTCTCATTTCCCACATCAGACTTCCACTGACTCAGCACACAAGACACTTGACACTACTTCCGGAAGACTCGTGCATTGATTAGACTCAAAGATCTGCACCTGTCATACTAAACAGCTGTAATGTTTCCCCAGCTATGCGCATCAACACAATCTCGATCTCAAGTTCATCATTCTCACAGTATGACAGGGTTAATCCATGGAACAGGCCGAGCTCGTTCTGTTTCACACGACTCACCCATTCCTATGAACCTCCTTCGACTCTCACCAACTGAGTAACTTCCTCTATGGGATTCCATTATCTCAGCAGAGTCAGGATATCTCATTAGGAATCACCGATCAATGCACATCCTACACGATCTTACACGGTATTTTCTTTCCTGAAAATACTATGCCTCGATCCCACATTCACCACATTCAACACATCACATAACACTTAAAGGAATGATTTCAATCACAGCAAAACTCAATCCAAGGTTCTTATTTTCGAATATCTCATTTAAATCTCAAACAGTTTCAAAGCAACACCAAAAACAGAGAGTTCGCAAACAACGCCAAACCCGGCGATCTGGTTCAAAAACAAAGTATTTCGAAGTCTGTATTTAGAAACCGGCGACCACGTCGCCCAAACACATAGAACAGAGTATTCACGAAGATGAAAACGAAACCGGCGACCACGTCGCCCTCACTTCAGAAACAACTAATCTATGGCTTGTATTGAAAATGAAGGCTAGCTTCCCTTACCTGGACTTGCGCAAACACCAAGGGTTCCAAAAATCCACCGAGCTTAAAGGATGCCTTAGCTCTGTTTTCAGCGCTTGGCTTGTAGAACTTGCAGAGAAACTCCCAGGTGCAAACGTCGCTCGTCGCACTGATGCTTGAGGTTGCCTGAGTCGCAACGTAAAGGAGATAAAAAGGGAGGGATGAAGTTTGCACTCACTCTAACACTCTTGAGTCTGTAACGCTCTTTGCCTTCCCGCAGTGGCTTTTGAATCCCAGCTTACCTGTCCACGTATGCTGCTACTGCCACCTCTTCTGCAGGAAGGCCTGAGAACCACTGCCCTGAACAGTACGACCACTGTTGTCGCTTGTGCATGCCAACCACTGCTCTGAACAGTACGACCACTGTTGTCTCTTGTGCATGCCAACCACTGCTCTGAACAGTACGACCGCGAGTGTCTCTTGCGCATGCCAACATTCTGATGTCACTATTCTGAACCACCCTTTTTTGTCTACGTGGCGCGCGTGCAGTACGCTTCATGCTGGGAGTCTGGGTCTTACCTTCTCTGTGTGCAACTCGACATCGCGCGATAACCTTTTGTCGATGACCTCTCGCGCGAAGACAATCCACCGATGACATCTCGCGTGAAGGCTATCCACCGATGACCTCTCGCGCGAAGGCTATCCACCGATGACCTCTCGCGCGAAGACAATCCACCGATGACATCTCGCGTGAAGACTATCCACCGATGACCTCTCGCGCGAAGGCTATCCACCGATGACCTCTTCCTGGCGGATGACCGATGTCTCCCCCTGGAAGATGCCCGCATGCCTCGCGCCCTGATGATGCCCGCATGCATCGCACCCTGGCGACGTCTGCATGCCTCGCGCCCTGGCGATGCCCGCATGCATCGCGCCCTGGCGACGTCTGCATGCCTCGCGCCCTGGCGATGACGTGTAGTCTAGGCGACCGGCGATTATGTACTAACAAGGAAATCTTATAATCTTCTAAACTACACTTTCCTTCCCTTTTTATTTTAAATAAAACATGCATAGAATTCATTTAAAATATAACTCTTTTATTCCAATTTAATTTTTCAGGTCCTTACACAAGAGAAAAGAGTGGTTGAATATGCTTCAAGGCAACTCAAGGTTCATGAGAGAAACTATCCTACTCATGATTTGGAGTTGGCGGCGGTGGTGTTTGCCTTGAAGATTTGGAGGCACTATTTATATGGAGCTCGGTTCCAGGTGTTCAGTGACCATAAGAGCCTGAAATACCTGTTCGATCAGAAGGAACTAAACATGAGATAAAGAAGGTGGATGGAGTTTCTAAAGGACTACGATTTTCAACTCATGTATCATCCAAGGAAGGCCAATGTAGTGGCAGATGCTTTGAGTAGAAAATCAATACAAGTAGCCACCGTGATGATGGAAGAGCAGAAACTGATCGAGCAGTTCAGAGACTTAAACCTTGGGGTAGAATTTCATGTAGATCACATTAGTTGTAGTAAGCTGACTATAACTAATGACTTCCTTGGAATGATAAAGGATAAGCAGTTGGAGGATCCTAGCCTGAAGCGTACTGTGGAGTCACTAGGGACCGACCAGGCTAGAGACTTTGTGATGGGCGATGATGGGATCTTGAGATTTAATGGCAGAATTTGCATACCTGCAAATGAAGAGTTGAAGAAGATGATCCTAGAGGAAGGTCACAAGAGTCGCCTTAGCCTACATCCAGGCATGCACAAGATGTACCATGACTTGAAGGAGTCATTTTGGTGGTCGGGCATGAAGAGAGACATCGCCCAGTATGTTACTACCTGCTTGACGTGTCAGAAGGCAAAGGTAGAACATCAAAGACCTGGCGGGTTGTTACAGCAACTGGATATCCCTGAGTGGAAATGGGACAGCATCGCCATGGACTTCGTCACCCATTTACCCAGATCGGTAAAGGGTCATGATGCAATCTGGGTCATCATTGATAGGCTGACGAAGAGTGCCCACTTTCTTCCAGTGAATTTGAAAATGCCCATGGCCAAGTTGGCACAGTTGTACATCAAAGAAATAGTGAGGTTGCATGGAGTGCCTTCCAGCATTGTTTCAGATAGAGATCCCAGGTTCACTTCACGGTTTTGGCAGACTTTACAAGATTGCTTAGGAACTAAGTTGAGAATGAGCTCGGCATATCATCCTCAAACAGATGGGCAGTCAGAGAGAACGATCCAGTCCTTGGAAGATCTGCTGAGGACGTGTGTCTTGGATCAATTGGGAAGTTGGGATGAGGTGTTGCCGCTGGTGGAGTTTACCTATAATAACAGTTATCACGCTAGCATAGGGATAGCGCCATACGAAGCCTTGTATGGAAGGAAATGCAGAACTCCATTGTGCTGGTACCAAGAGGGCGAAACAGTATTGGTTGGACCAGAGTTGATTCAGCAGACGACCGAGAAGGTGAAACAAATACAAGGCAGAATGAGAGCTTCTCAAAGTAGGCAGAAATCCTATGCAGATCAGAGGAGAAAGCCTTTGGAGTTTGTTGCTGGAGACCATGTGTTCATGAGAGTGACACCAACCAAGGGTGTAGGACGGGCGATCAGATCAAAGAAGTTGTCCCCTAAGTTCGTGGGACCATATCAGATCTTAAGGAGGATTGGTCCAGTGGCTTATGAAATCGCCCTACCTCCCCATTTAGCGAATCTGCACAATGTCTTTCACGTATCACAGTTGAGGAAGTACATGGCAGACCCTAGTCATGTGCTGGAAGTGGACGATGTGCAGATCAGGGATGACTTGTCCTTTGAAGCGAAACCAGTCAGGATTGACGATAGGCAAAGTAAACAGCTCAGAGGCAAGACCATCAGCATGGTGAAAGTGGTGTGGGATGAGAGATCGGGTGATTCAACTTGGGAGTTAGAAGAACCCATGAGAGAAGCCTATCCATACCTCTTTTCCTTGTAATTCAATTTTCGAGGACGAAAATTTTGCTTGTTGGGGAGAATGTAAGGACCTGTAAAATTAAATTGGAATAAAAGGGTATATTTTAAATGAATTCTAAGTATGTTTTTATTTAAAATAAAAAGGAAGGAAAGTGTAGCTTAGAAGACTATAAGATTTCCTGGTTAGTACATAATCGTCGGTCGCCTACTACACATGATCGCCAGGGCGCGAGGCATGTGGACGTCGCCAGGGCGCGAGGCATGTGGACGTCACCAGGGCGCGAGGCATGTGGACGTCGCCAGGGCGCGAGAGGCATGCAGGCATCGCCAGGGCGCGAGAGGCATGCGGGCGTCGCCACAGAGAGACATCGGTCGTCTTCCAGAGAGAGACATCGGTCGTCCGCCAGGATGAGACATCGGTGGATAGTTATCGCGCGAGCGGTCATCGGTGGAAGATTATCGCGCGATGTCGAGTTTCACACGAGTAAAGTGGGACCCAGACTCGCAGCATGACACGTCCTGCACGCGCGCCACGTGGACAAAAAGGGTGGTTCAGAATAGTGACATCAGAAAGTTGGCATGCGCAAGAGACACTCGCGGTCGTACTGTTCAGGGAAGTGGTTGGCATGCACAAGAAGACAACCGTGGCCGTACTGTTCAGTGAAACGTACACTCTGGCTTTCTTGCAGAGGGGGGGTGGTGGCAGCAGCATGCGTGGACAAGTAGGCTTGGATTCAAAAACCCACTGCGAGGAGGCAAAGAACGTTGCAGTGACTCAAAAGTGAAAGAGTGAGTGCATCTTCATCCCTCTCTTTTCTCTCCTTCGCGCTGCGATTCAGGCAACCTCAAGCACCAGTGCGACGAGCGACGACTGCCCTTGGACACTTGGGAGGTTCTCTACAAGTTCTCCAGACCGGGACACTAAAACAGAGTGAAGGCATCTTTAAGCTTCGTTGGGTTTCGGAGTTCTTGGAGTTTTGCGCAAGTCCAGGTAAGGGAAGCTAGTACTCTACATTTATAAAAACGTTAGGCGAGTAAGTTCTGGAGTGAGGGCGACGTGGTCGCCGGTTTTCATATTTCTTTTCACAATGCTCTGTTTTCATGTGTGGGGTGACGTGGTCGCCGGTTTTAACTTTGTTTCCGAAATCCCCTGCCTTTGAATGAGTTCGCCGATTTGGCGTTGTTTTTCGAACTCCCCTGTTTTAGTGCTGTTTGAAAACTGTTTGAGATTTAAATGTGAAATACATGTGATATTTGAAACTCTGAACCGTGGAATGAATGTTGCTGTGACTGAATCGTTTATTCAGTGTTGTATGATGTATTGATTTGTTGTGAATGTGGGATCAAGGCATAGTATTTTCAGGAAAGAAAATACTGTGTAAGATCGTGTATAATGTGTATTGACTAGGGGCTTGTCTAGAAGGAGATATCCTGACTCTGCTGATATAATGGAATCACATAGATGAAGTTATTCAGTTGTGGAGAGTCGAAGGAGGTTCATATGAATGGGTGAGTCGTGTGAAAAAGAACGAGCTCAGCCTGTTATATGAATTAACCCTGTCATACCGGGAGAGTGATGATATTGAGACTATGTATGCGCATGGCTGTGTGGATTTCACAGCGACCCTGTGTGGATTTCACAGTGGTGTGGTATGACAGGTGCAGATCTCTGAGCCTGAGTCAACGCACGAGTCTTCCGGAAGTGGGGTCATGTGTCTATAGGTTATGAGTCAGTGGAAAGTCTGACATGTGAACCATGAGTATCGAATGTATTGGATAGGCACTTGACGAGTTTGTGATATATGGGGACGTTGATGGTTGAAAATTGATATAGTGTATGAATGGTGTGAAGATTTATATTTTCTTCTGATATAAAGTTTCATATTTTAAGTTTTTAAAACATCTAGCTTACCCTTTTATCTGGTATTGTGATTGTTGTCTTAAACCTGTGATGATCGTGTATTTTTGCACGGGAGCAGACGAGGTTGCAGGTAGTAGAGCTCCTCAGTGAGTGGACGCCGGTCGGAGATCGCCCGTTTCTGTTTCTGTTAGGCGATCATCCTTTTTCTGTTGTCTGATAGGAGATCGCCCTCTTCTTCTGATAGGAGATCGCCTGTTTGTTTTTTTTGCTGTATTTCGTTTAAGTTTTGGAAATTGACCGAATTTGTATTAAACTCCCTGTGAGGAGAAACTTCATTACATATATATAATTTTGTTCACTTCAATATATTTATTTGCCTTTATTTTCATTATATAAATATGAATAGTATTTTGGCGGGATGTTACATAAACAATATGGAAAAAGGAAGAACAAAATTTTTGAGAACCTATCTCTTGAAGACCTAAGCTCTTGATACCAAATGATGCAAAACTAATTTGTTTTGGCTTCTTTTTTTGTTGTAGTTTTGTATGTTGCAAAAGGATGAACTTGAAAATGACATCAATGGTTGAATGGAAGTGTGGAGAAGATGAAATGAAGAGGGGAAGTAGAGGCTTAGAAGAGGTGCGGCCAACTTCTAAGAAGATTCTACCAAAACACTAATAGAAGTGCAAACTTGAGAGTGAGAATTTGAAGACAAATGAGCTAGCAACTCGGGCAGCATTTCATTATCAATTCAAATCTAATTTACATGGAGGCTAGCACTTGTAATTATAGTGCTATGGGCAGCCAAGGTGCAAATTTTAACCCTAAAAACAAGTGTCTCTCTAATTGGAGCAAATCCTCTCAAATTAGAGGTTGACAAGTGTCCTCCTCTTATTGAAGAGAATCCTCTCCATTCCCATGAAGACAAATGTCCTTTTGGCATTGGTGGGAATCCTTTCCATTAAGGAGATGACATGTGGAGCTTCATGCCTTCTTTGCCACTCCATGCTTTCTATTTGCACTCTAGTAATTTATTTGTGCACCCAAGATGGTCTAAACTTGCATTGGGTCCAAGGAAATCCAATTGTAACTCTAACTAGACTCTTTCTTTTTTTCTATTTACACCCTACTCTAATGGCCCAATACATGGTCCATGAAAATTGACCCAAAACATGGTCTAAGACAATGGCTGAAATACAAGCCTAAAATAAAGCCTATACTACTTTCTACAATTTTATAAGACTAGAAAATTTGGAAGAGAAGTTAAAAATTAATTCTCCATAAAAATAGAGCTTTTTGAACTCCTTCTTCTTCTTCCATTCTTCTAGCCATGGTCCTAGTTAAAGGCCCAATATGTGTCCTTTTGGATGGTCCTCCATCAATTAAGATTAAAAACTGCATTTTTTATTTCCAAATAATCCGGGCATTTAGTCAACTTAATATTCTCCTCAGAAGAAACCATTTCAGGGATATAGGAACCAATAAAATCCTCCACAGTACCAGTATTCGGACCAATAGAATTAGACTCAACATAAAGATTTCTATAAAAATCCAAAATATAATCCTCAATGAGTTTAGAATCCTCAATAACACCATTATCAGTCTGTAATCTATGAATCCCACCAGAATTATTACGCCTTTTAACCACTGCATGGGAAAAAGCAGTGTTTCGATCCCCATCTTTAAACCAGAGCATCTTGACCCTCTCTTTCCAAAACAAGTATTGACAGTGAAAATCATGATCAAGCTCCTCCTTAGCAATCTTTTCTTGACAAATAAGCGCATCAAGAACAGACGAACTAGCAGTCTCTAAGCTTTGTTGAATAGCAAGGAGGGAAGCCTGCTTAAGAAGCACTTCATTTTGAACATTACCAACTGAATTTTTATTCCAGCTTCGAAACTCAATTTTCAACCATTTTAATTTATGTTGCAAAATAAATAAGCTTCATACATGAACTATCCTGAAGCCACATATTAAAGAAATGAAAATTGTTAACCTTCCCTAAACAATTACTAGAAAGACTAGCAAGAATAGGAGAGTGGTCAGAACATTTTTTAACAAGAACCTAATAAGTACAAAAGTCTCATTCATCTAGACACTCTTCATTACATAAAGCCCTATCCAGCTTTCTATCAATTCTCTGTGACCCTCTCCTTCCATTACACCAAGTATAACAAGGACCAAAGAAAGGCATACTAGTAAAATCATTATTATTAATCCAATCAAGAAATTCATTACAAGAAACCTGATTATGAGCAATCCCCCTTTGTAGTCGTTAGCTAAGAGTACAACATTGAAATCTCCCAAAATACACCAAGGCCCAATAAAGAAACTAAGATCCCTCCACAAAGGTCATCTAACCAAGTATTTGTTACCACTATAAACACCTACAAAGTTAAAGCATTTGTCATGCAAAAGACAATTTACAAAAATAAACTAAACATTAACCAATAAATTTTGTACGAGATTTGGAACCAACAAACACCAAAGTTTGACAACTTTATTAACTATAGGATAATAGGAGAAGTAGCAACCAAATACATATTAACAATATTTATTAATAATACTAATTTTGTCTATAGTAAAAGAGAATATATTAAATGCTAGGTTAATTTTTGTAGAAAAAATTTATGATTTATTAATTTTTGTATTGAGCAGACCTTTTGCTGATATTTTAATTATTTTTAATCGGCTCTCAATTTTTTAATTTATTTAAATGGGTTTTTAATTTTAAGTTCGATCGACAAATTTAGTCAGAATTTTCGAAACTTAAATTTTAACGCAATAATCAATTCACTTTAACATTACTTGTAACACTAATAGTTTAATTTTCATTTCACGAATCAGCATTTTCATGGTAAAAATAAATTAATAGTTATAAGACAAAATAATACTAGATAAATATGTTTAAAATTAAGTATAGGATAAAATATATAAAAAATAAGTTGAAAGATAAGATTTATAATTTTTTTAAATAAGGGAGAAAATGTGCCATTAACCTAAATTTTATATTTCATGCTACATTTTAGTATTTTTGGAAATAAACATAGTGATGCTTTTTAATTTTTTAAAGAGAAAACTTCCAACGTTTGCATCAAAATTGAACAATAACTCTTTTGGAAAGTTGTTTAACGATGTTCTTTTAAAAGCCCCCACTTTCTCCGGTTTAGAGTGGGTGTGCTCTATTTACATAATTTAATAATTTTAATTTTTTATACTCTGTTTTATCTATTTGATTCGGTGGAATGGAAACGAATGGCTGTGACAACGCAAGCTAGAACTTAGTCACCATTCTTCAATCAATGGCAGAAGGTAAGAGCTAGAAACCCATCTTATGCTGCTTCCTCACTTATTTCCTGTAACTTATTATAGCTTCAATTAGGGTTTCCTCTTTGGATTCTAAATTTCTAAGAAATGATTAGCACTTGGCCCTTCAAACTTAATAACTGGGTGGTCTCTCACTTTGAAATAGACCATTCCAGTAGTTCTGATCTGAACAGGAGAAGAAGAGTGAATTTGGGTTTTGTTTTTAAAGTTTCTCATTGTGCACAAGTTAGTGTTTTTCAATGTTCAAGAGGGTATGGGACTGTGGTCTTTTCTGGACACTCAAAATTGGATTTGAGATGTGGGTTTTTGTTAGGATGTCCTCAACCCAAGTTTTGTATTATTTTGAAGCAAAACAAGAGTCATATTGGGGACTTGGCTCCACCCTTGGGGTGGGCATTGGAGGATGAAGGTGTTGTGAGTGAATTGGTTGAGGAAAATATTGATTCTAACGGTGAGTCGGAGGTTATAAAATCTTTGAATTTGGCTCAAGTCCAGGACAGTGACTGTGAACCAGAAATAGGTGTTGGTGAGAATAGCAAGGAAGGTGGCAAAGAAGAGAGTTATGGTAAGGTTGATGTTAGAGCACTAGCCTTGAGACTGCAGACCGCGAAGACAGTGGATGATGTGGAGGAGATTCTTGTAGACAAGAGGGACTTGCCCCTCCAGGTGTTTTCGACGATAATTAGCAGTTTTGGTAAAGAAAAGAGAATGGATTCTGCTATTATTCTTTTTGAATGGATGAAGAAGAGGAAGATAGAAACTAATGGCTCTTTTGGGCCTAACCTTTTTATATATAACGGTCTATTGGGTGTCATCAAACAATCTGGAGAATTCGCACAAATGGAAGCCATTCTGAATGAAATGGCTAAAGATGGAATCTCCTATAATGTTGTGACATATAACACCTTGATGGCAATTTACATTGAGAAAGGAGAATTTGACAGAGCTCTCAACGTGCTTGAGGAGATCCGTGGAAATGGCTTTACACCGTCTCCGGTATCCTATTCTCAAGCCTTGTTGGTATACCGGAGGATGGAAGATTGCAATGGAGCTCTGAATTTCTTTGTTGAGTTAAGAGAAAATTACCATCAAGGTGAAATAGGAGAAGATGATGACGGAGAAGATTGGGAGGAAGAATTGATGAAGCTTGAGAAGTTCACTATGCGTATATGCTATCAAGTAATGCGCTGTTGGCTTGTGAGTTGTGATAACTTGAGCAAAAATGTGTTGAAGTTTCTTGTTGATATGGATAATGCAGGGATTCCACTGACGCGGGCTGATCTTGAGCGCCTTGTGTGGGCTTGTACTCGTGAAGATCACTACATTGTTGTGAAAGAGCTGTACACCCGGATTAGAGAAAGGTATGATAAAATCAGCTTGTCTGTCTGCAACCATGCAATTTGGTTAATGGGGAAAGCAAAGAAATGGTGGGCTGCTTTGGAGATATATGAAGATTTATTGGACAAAGGGCCAAAACCAAATAACTTGTCGTACGAACTCATAGTTTCTCACTTCAATTTTCTTCTGAATGCAGCCAAGAGAAAAGGAATTTGGAGATGGGGTGTTAGGTTGTTAAACAAGATGGAGGAAAAAGGCCTAAAACCTGGAAGTAAGGAATGGAATGCAGTTCTGGTGGCCTGTTCTAAGGCTTCGGAAACTACTGCAGCAGTGCAAATATTCAAGAGAATGGTGGAAAACGGTGAAAAGCCCAATGTGATATCATATGGGGCTTTATTGAGTGCTCTTGAAAAGGGAAAACTCTATGATGATGCCCTCCGTGTGTGGAACCATATGGTGAAGGTTGGGATTGAGCCAAATGCATATGCGTACACAATTATGGCTTCAATTTATACTGCACAGGGAAATTTTAATAGAGTCGATGCCATAGTTCAGGAGATGGTAACATTAGGAATTGAGGTAACAGTGGTGACATACAATGCCATAATTAGTGGTTGTGCACGTAATGGTATGAGCAGTGCAGCATATGAATGGTTTCATCGAATGAAAGTTCAGAACATCACACCCAATGAGATAACTTATGAAATGCTGATTGAGGCCCTTGCAAATGATGGAAAACCAAGGTTGGCATATCAGTTATATACGAGAGCCAAGAATGAAGGGCTTACCCTCTCTTCTAAAGCTTATGATGTAGTTGTCCATTCCTCCCAGGATAATGGTGCAACCACCGAATTAGGTCTTTTAGGACCTCGGCCTGCTGATAAAAAGAAGAAAGTGCAAATTAGAAAAACATTGACTGAATTCTACAATTTGGCTGGAGTTCCCAGGAGAAGTAATCCGTTTGATACAACTGAACTTTATCGCTCACCTGCACAAGAAACTCCATAAATAATCTAATACATCCAAATTAGCATAGTCAAATATTATGTAATCTCTGTACATTCTGCTCTGTCATAGCTTAAGATTTTTGTAAAAGAATCACAGTCATGTTTTCTTCCACTGTTTCTAGCCAAATAGAGATCTAACTTTGTTTCTGAAATTAGCGTTAGAATTTTGGCTCAAATTTGGTCAAATATTTGGAACTACGTAACTTTGTTCCTTTTAAGAAATTTGTGTTTTCCCTGTGTTTTTTCTTACTCGGGCATTTGAGTCAAAAAAATTGCTTAAAAGTGAAGATAGCATCTTGTCTTGCATCTTTTAACTTCTGCAGTCAGAAGATAACAATTGAAACTCAACCACAAATTTATTTAATTTTTGTGACTTAAAAATTTATTGTTTTGATTATTTCACTTCAACAGTCAGAAATAAGACTAACTTTCTCTGTTTCAAGTGATCTTATTACTTGACTCAGCATGTTCATCAATCTTGAATGTTATTGGGATCTTCAATTTTATTTCATTGTTATTTCTTCTTTGGTGGTACTGCTTTGAGACAACCAGAAGGTGTTGCAAAAAAATTAAAGCCAAATATTGTACCAATTTGGTTGTGTTTATTTTTTTAAAAAAGCGTTTTAATAAAATTAGCATACTTATTTTTTTATTTACTTATTTAACTTATTTTTAAAAATAAGTATATTTCCATTTTTTAAGAAGATAATCTTATATATTTTGTTAAAGAATATTTTCCTTAATTTTTTTAATAAGTCTTAGACAAAACTATGACATAATTCTAAATTCTAAAAAGTAAAATTCTTTATCTATAATAATTCATCCAAAACGATGTTATTTTCATAAACTTAACATCAGAACAACTTATTTTAAATTTAAACAAAATGACGCTTAATTACTCTATTGGCAAGCTTTTAGCAATATTAAGTAGAACTTGAGCATATAGAATTTTTATATGCCATGTCCCTTTTCTTTTAAAACCATCTAATATTTACTTTTTGGTCATTCGAATATTATAATTCTAGTTTTTAGGATTTAATCGTATCAAATGACACTAATCAAGTCTCATAATTATTGTAATTTTGAATTGAAAATGGGATTTGCTAACTAATTTAAGAGCTCAATCCAACCAAATAATAAATTGAATGTTTTTACTTTCTCAAATTTGAGGGAATTTTTTTATCTTTTAAATTTATAATTGATATGATTAGGTTCTATAATTTAAAAAAATATATTTTTTTTAATCTCTTGACCAATATTTCTTATTCATAAATGTTGTCAAAGTAAATACTTCCAAAGAAAATTAAGCATGTGATTAGAGATATTTGGTGCTAAGAATGCAAAGTAAAAAAAAACTGCGATACAAACAACTTATAACTATAGCTTATATAAGAAAATTATATATAATCATATTTAAGATAAAATATTTTTCAAATTACAAGGACTAAAATATTAAATTTTGAATTTAGAGATAAAAAACAAATTTATTCTAAATTTAAAGAATTTAAAATATATTTAAACCTTGAAAATATCATTATATGGAATGTTATTCGAATAAAAAAAACAATAAGATAGACGAGTAAAACTTTGTTACAATTATAATTTTCGAATGGGATAATTTATTTCTAAATTGTTTGAAGTGTTCCCACTTCTCCATTATTGAAGTATAAACATTGATTATATAAGTGTTTTTTTATTTTTTTATAACACTATTTTTACTTTTATTTCTCAATTCAACATCCTTTTGTTTTTACTTCATTATCTAACACTTTTTTTTAATTTATCTATTTAACACCGTGTAACGCCCCCTTATCATCCACTCATACATATATAATATGAAATAACAGTAAAATAAATGATATCAAATTAACATATGTATTTATAATAAAGTACATCCATCCCATACATCGTATCTCAAAAGAACATCCCTCTTCTAGGAGTTTTAATACGTCTCCATTAAATGTTTTAAAGTAAACGAAAGGAAAGCCTTTAAAGCTAAATCGGTCCCATCCACCAACACGCTCATTGAGAAGCTCTACTACCTG
This sequence comes from Phaseolus lunatus, assembly GCA_013389735.1. Taxonomy (NCBI): domain Eukaryota; kingdom Viridiplantae; phylum Streptophyta; class Magnoliopsida; order Fabales; family Fabaceae; genus Phaseolus; species Phaseolus lunatus. Next base: position 3,308 of record JAAFYQ010000075.1, on the reverse strand, counting down.
CAACATCATCTGCTCCCATGTAAATTATACACGATCATCACAGTTTTAAGAAAACAAAACACAACACAAAACACAGGGTAAGCCAGCTATTTTAAAAAAACTTTAAGTATGAAACTTTAAAATCAACATAAACCAGCTTTAAACACTCACATAAATCTGTCACTTTCTCATTCAATTCACATAACCATCAAGTGTCTATTATATTCAATTTTTCATCTTTCTCACGTCAGAATTCCCACTGACTCACAACACATAGACACTTGACTCTACTTCCGGAAGACTCGTGTGTTGAACTTAACATCCAGAGACCTGCACCTGTCATACTACACCACTGTGAATCCACACAGGGTCACTGTAAATCCACACAGCCATGCGCATAAATAATCTCAATATCATCACTCTCCCAGTATGACAGGGTTAATTCATATAACAGGTCAAGTTAGTTATCTTTCAAACAACTTACCCATACATATGAACCTCCTTCGACTCTCACCAACTGAATAACTTCATCTATGTGATTCCATTATATCAGTAGAGTCAGGATCGTCTCATTCACAGGATACTCACAGATCAATACACCTTCATAACAATCTCAACACGGTATTTCCTTTCCTGAAAATACTATGTCTTGACCACATTTTCACATCATTCCATATTCATACAACACATCCATGAACGATTCAATCATATCATATTTTCAACCGTTTCTAAACAATCCAAATCATACCAAAGTTCAAGATTTCGAAAATCATATGCATTTCACAGCATCTACTATATTTAAAGTATCACATTTCAAGCTCAAACAAATTCCGATCCACACATAAAAACAGAGCATCGTGCAAGAAAGTTTGAAACCGGCGACCATGTCGCTCCAACTTCAGAATCTTCTAGTCTACGGTTGTTATTGAAAATAAAGCTAGCTTCCCTTCCCTGACTTGCGTAGAATCTCACTACGAGCTCTAACCCACCGAACTTAAGGATACCCGAACTCTGTTTTAGTGTCCTGATTGGAAAACTTGCAGAGAACTTCCCAGGAGGACAATGGCAGTCGCCGGTCGTAGCACTGGTACGTGAGGATGGCCGCGTCTTAGAGTGGAGGAGAAAGGAGAAAGGGAAACGAAATGAACATCATTCCCTCAGAGATTATAATCGAGCAGCCCTGTAGCCTTCGTTGCTGTCAACCACTCTCTGGGCAACTTTGCGTGTACGTTTCCTCGAACAGGATGGCCACGTGCGCACACCAACTCTGGGTTACCTGCCCTACCAAAACTCTAGCGTCCACTGTTCTGAAGCACTCTTAATGTCTACGTGTCGCGCATGCAGAACGCTCATGCTGGGAGCCTGGGTCCCAGCTTATCTGCGTGTAATGTAAGGACCTAGAAACTTTAATTGGAATAAAAGTGTTATATTTAAATAGTTTCAGAAGATGTTATTATTTAAAATACAAAGAGCTGGTAATAGAAGTTTCGTAGTAGTCGGACCTCGGACGTCGCCCAAGGTCTGGGGTCAGCTGGTAGAGGTCGGTCGGCTGACCATTGTATTAACCAAGTAGTCAGGTGCGATGACTTTATCGTGAGGTAATCACGTGGGCGTGCTCGAGGAAGACATGTGGATCAAGAAAAGTAAAGGAAGAAAAGTGTAGCTTAGAAGTCTAAGAGATCGCCGTTGTTGAAGACGGAGGCGATCTCCGACTTCTCTGGCACATAATCGCCTGTCGCCTAGAGTACACATGATCGTCAATCGCCTATGGTGTACGTGATCGACGGGAGTGCACTTAGTATGTGGTCAAGATGCTGGATCAACCATAGTGGGTTCCAAAAACCATGCGTATCAAGGTGTGGGTTAAGCCTTAGATACGCTGTGCATGCGAAGCTCTATGCTTGAGCATAAGAAATCGTCCTTAGTGTTGCATGCATGGGCGCACGAGGAGTAGTGTTGATCTATTCTTGGAAATGTGAAGCTACCGACGTCACCAAGCCATGTGGAGGTGATACCTTGGACGTAACATAGTGGGATGAAGAACCTTCAGCAAGGCGTGGCGATGTGTCATAAGTCATCGCCGGGATGAGAGACATGCGGGCATCGCCAGGGCGAGAGACACGCGGGGATCGCCAGGGCGAGAGACATGCGGGCATCACCAGGGCGAGAGACACGCGGGCATCTCCAAGGCGAGAGACATGCGGGCATCGCTAGGGCGAGAGACACGCGGGGATCGCCAGGGCGAGAGACATGCGGGCATCACCAGGGCGAGAGACACGCGGGCATCTCCAAGGCGAGAGACATGCGGGCATCGCCAGGGCGAGAGACACGCGGGGATCGCCAGGGCGAGAGATAGACGGTCATCGCCAGGATGAGGGACGCATCGGTCGTCTTCCAGGGAGAGACATCGGTCGTCTTCCAGGGAGAGACATCGTTCGTCCGCTAGGATGAGACATCGGTGGATAGTCATCGCGCGAGCAGTCATTGGTGGAAGGTTATCGCGCGATGTCGTGTTTCACACAGATAAGGTGGGACCCAGGCTCCCAGCATGAGACGTCTTGCATGCGCGACACATAGACAAAAAGGGTGTTTCAGAATAGTTAGCATCAGAGAGTTGGTATGGAAAGTGACCCAGAGTTGGTGCGCAAAGACCCATGTGGTCATACTGTTAGAGGAAATGTATACGCAAGCTTCCCTGCAGAGTGGGTGGTGGCAGCGGCATGCCTGGGAAGGGTGGCTTAAGTTCAAACTTCAGTTTGGATAGGCAGGGGTTCGAACGCTGCTTGAGTAGAGAGAAATTGAGTGAGTTGGTTTTAGCTCCCTGTTTCTTCTTCTCCTTCTCCATACGTTCAGACGTCCTAGCGCATCAGTTGGCTATCGGCGACTACCATAGAGCACCTAGGAGGTTCTCTGCAAGTTCTCCAAGCCGGACGCTAAAACAGAGTTAAGGCATCCTTGAATCGCGTTGGGTTGGAGCTCTTAGTGAAGTTTACGCTGGTCCAGGTAAGGGAAGCTAGCATTTTCGTTTATAAAAACTTTAGGCGAGTAGGTTCTGAAGTGAGGGCGACGTGGTCGCCGGTTTCATATTCTTTTTCACGATGCTCTGTTTTTATGTGTGGGGCGACGTGATCGCCGGTTTTAATGTTGTTTTCGAAATCCCCTGTTTTAGTGTCGCTTTGAACTTGTTTGAGATTGATATGTGAAATGCATGTGATATTGGAAAAATCTGAACCTTGGTACGATTGTTGCTGTGGTTGGAATCGTTCATTTAAGTGTTGTATGGTGCATTGGGTGAATTGATGATATCTAGCTGTCCGGTGTGGACTTCA
>JAAFYQ010000074.1:0-112917 GCA_013389735.1 Phaseolus lunatus | reverse complement strand
AATATATACAATTTTTTTATCAGGAAGAATTAATGCGTACAGTTTCTTATCAATGTATTTTTCAACAAAAAGCAGTTTACACATTTTCTTTATCAGGAAAAAAATGATGTTTTTTTAATCAGCAAAAAAGAATAATACATTTATTCTTTTTATCAGTAAGAATCAATATATTAAATTTTTTCAATAAACAAGAAAGGCTATATCTCCTTTTCTCATCAGCAAGAAATTATGAATAGTTTTTATCAGCAAGAAACTGTATATACGTTTTTTATATTTTAAGGAAACAATATATACATATTTTACCTGTATTTTTTTTTTATCTGGAAGAAAAACTATATCCACTTTTCTATCGGAAGAAATAATAAATATTTTTTTATCAGCAGCAAGAAACAGTATATATTTTTTATTTGCAAGAAATAATATATACATTTTTTTATCAAAACAAACAATATATAGACTTTTTTTATCTGGAAGAATTAATATATACATTGTTTATCAAAGTTTTTTCGACAAAACACAATAGATACAATTTTTTAACAGAAAAAAAAAAAACATATATATTTTTTATTAGCAAGAAACAATATATACATTTGTTCTTTTGATCATTTTTTTATCAGTAAGAAACAATATATAAACTTTTTTTATCTGTGTCTGTCTTATCAGCAAGATACAGTATATACATTTTTTCTTATTGAAAAGAAACAATATATACATTTTTTATCAGCAAAAAATAATACATACAATGTTTTTATCAGGAAGAATTAATATATGTTTTTTTTTTATACAAATTTTTCAACAAAAAACACTATATACTTTTGTTTTATCAGAAAAAAATAATAAATATTGTTTTATCAGCAAGGAAATATTTACACATTTGTTCTTTGGATAAATTTTTTATCAGTAAAAAAAATATATAAATTTTTTTTTGTACTTTTTTTATTTGCTAGAAACAATATACAAATTTTTATTTTCAGTTTTTTTGTCAACAAAAAAGAGTATATACAATTTTTTATCAGGAAGAATTAATACATACATATTTTATCAATTTATTTTTCAACAAAAAGCAATATACATTTTCTTTATCAGGAAAAAAATAATTTTTTTTTATCAGCAAAAAACAATATATACATTTGTTCTTTTTATCAGTAAGAAACAATGTATAAATTTTCTTTGTCTGTGTCCTTCTTATCAGCAAGATACAATATATACATTTTTTTTATTGAAAAGAAACAGTATATACGTTTTTATTTTATTTATTGAAAAGAAACAATATGTACATTTTTTATCAGCAAAAAATAATATATACAATGTTTTTATCAGGAAGAATAAATGTATGATTTTTTTTATAAAAATTTTTCAACAAAAAACACTATATACTTTTGTTTTATCAGAAAAAGATAACAAATATTGTTTTATCAACAAGGAACAATTTATACATTTATCCTTTTGATCATCTTTTATCAGTAAAAAACGGTATATAATTTTTTTTTCTACTTTTTTTATCAGCAAGAAAATATATATAACTTTTTCTTATTTTCCAGAAACAATATATACATTTTTATGATCAACAAAAAAGAATATATACAATTTTTTTATCAGGAAGAGTTAATGCGTACATTTTCTTATCAATGTATTTTTCAACAGAAAGCAGTTTACACATTTTCTTTATCAGGAAAAAATGATGTTTTTTTAATCAGCAAAAAAGAATATATACATTTATTCTTTTTATCAGTAAGAATCAATATATAAATTTTTTTCATAGACAAGAAAGGCTATATCTCCTTTTCTCATCAGCAAGAAATTATGAATAGTTTTTATCAGCAAGAAACTGTATATACGTTTTTTATATTTTAAGGAAACAATATATACATATTTTACCTGTATTTTTTTTTTATCTGGAAGAAAAACTATATCCACTTTTCTATCAGAAGAAATAATAAATATTTTTTTTATCAGCAAGAAACAGTATATATTTTTTTATTTGCAAGAAATAATATATACATTTTTTTATCAAAACAAAACAATATATAGACTTTTTTTTATCTGGAAGAATTAATATATACATTGTTTATCAAAGTTTTTTCGACAAAACGCAATAGATACAATTTTTTAACAGAAAAAAAAAAACATATATATTTTTTATCAGCAAGAAACAATATATACATTTGTTCTTTTGATCATTTTTTTTATCAGTAAGAAACAATATATGAACTTTTTTTATCTGTGTCTGTCTTATCAGCAAGATACAGTATATACATTTTTTCTTATTGAAAAGAAACAATATATACATTTTTTATCAGCAAAAAATAATACATACAATGTTTTTATCAGGAAGAATTAATATATGCTTTTTTTTTTATACAAATTTTTCAACAAAAAACACTATATACTTTTGTTTTATCAGAAAAAAAATAATAAATATTGTTTTATCAGCAAGCAAGGAAATATTTACACATTTGTTCTTTTGATAATTTTTTTATCAGTAAAAAAAATATATAAATTTCTTTTGTGTACTTTTTTTATTTGCTAGAAACAATATACAAATTTTTACTTTCAGTTTTTTTGTCAACAAAAAAGAGTATATACAATTTTTTATCAGGAAGAATTAATACATACATATTTTATCAATTTATTTTTCAACAAAAAGCAATTTATACATTTTCTTTATCAGGAAAAAAATACTTTTTTTTATCAGCAAAAAACAGTATATACATTTGTTCTTTTTATCAGTAAGAAACAATATATAAATTTTCTTTGTCTGTGTCCTTCTTATCAGCAAGATACAATATATACATTTTTTTTATTGAAAAGAAACAGTATATACGTTTTTTTTTTTATTTATTGAAAAGAAACAATATGTACATTTTTTATCAGCAAAAAATAATATATACAATGTTTTTATCAGGAAGAATTAATATATGCTTTTTTCTATGAAAAATTTTTCAACAAAAAACACTATATACTTTTGTTTTATCAGAAAAAAATAATAAATATTGTTTTATCAACAAGGAACAATTTATACGTTTATTCTTTTGATAATCTTTTATAAGTAAAAAACGGTATATAATTTTTTTTTTCTACTTTTTTTACCAGCAAGAAAATATATATAACTTTTTTTTTTTTGCCAGAAACAATATATACATTTTTATTATCAACAAAAAAGAATATATACAATTTTTTTATCAGGAAGAGTAATTGCGTACATTTTCTTATCAATGTATTTTTCAACAAAAAGCAGTTTACACATTTTCTTTATCAGGAAAAAAATGATGTTTTTTTAATCAGCAAAAAAGAATATATACATTTATTCTTTTTATCAGTAAGAATCAATATATAAATTTTTTTCATAAACAAGAAAGGCTATATCTCCTTTTCTCATCAGCAAGAAATTATGAATAGTTTTTATCAGCAAGAAACTGTATATACGTTTTTTATATTTTAAGGAAACAATATATACATATTTTACCTGTATTTTTTTTTTATCTGGAAGAAAAACTATATCCACTTTTCTATCGGAAGAAATAATAAATATTTTTTTTATCAGCAAGAAACAGTATATATTTTTTTATTTGCAAGAAATAATATATACATTTTTTTATCAAAACAAAACAATATATAGACTTTTTTTTATCTGGAAGAATTAATATCTACATTGTTTATCAAAGTTTTTTCGACAAAACACAATAGACACAATTTTTTAACAGAAAAAAAAAACATATATATTTTTTATCAGCAAGAAACAATATATACATTTGTTCTTTTGATCATTTTTTTTTATCAGTAAGAAACAATATATGAACTTTTTTTATCTGTGTCTGTCTTATCAGCAAGATACAGTATATACATTTTTTCTTATTGAAAAGAAACAATATATACATTTTTTATCAGCAAAAAATAATACATACAATGTTTTTATCAGGAAGAATCAATATATGCTTTTTTTTTTATACAAATTTTTCAACAAAAAACACTATATACTTTTGTTTTATCAGAAAAAAAAATAATAAATATTGTTTTATCAGCAAGCAAGGAAATATTTACACATTTGTTCTTTTGATAATTTTTTTATCAGTAAAAAAAATATATAAATTTTTTTTGTGTACTTTTTTTATTTGCTAGAAACAATATACAAATTTTTACTTTCAGTTTTTTTGTCAACAAAAAAGAGTATATACAATTTTTTATCAGGAAGAATTAATACATACATATTTTATCAATTTATTTTTCAACAAAAAGCAATTTATACATTTTCTTTATCAGGAAAAAAATAATTTTTTTTTATCAGCAAAAAACAATATATACATTTGTTCTTTTTATCAGTAAGAAACAATATATAAATTTTCTTTGTCTGTGTCCTTCTTATCAGCAAAAAATAATATATACAATGTTTTTATCAGGAAGAATTAATATATGCTTTTTTTTATAAAAATTTTTCAACAAAAAACACTATATACTTTTGTTTTATCAGAAAAAAATAATAAATATTGTTTTATCAACAAGGAACAATTTATACATTTATTCTTTTGATCATCTTTTATCAGTAAAAAACGGTATATAATTTTTTTTTCTACTTTTTTTATCAGCAAGAAAATATATATAACTTTTTTTTATTTGCCAGAAACAATATATACATTTTTATTATCAACAAAAAAGAATATATACAATTTTTTTATCAGGAAGAATTAATGCGTACATTTTCTTATCAATGTATTTTTCAACAAAAAGCAGTTTACACATTTTCTTTATCAGGAAATAAATGATGTTTTTTTAATCAGCAAAAAAGAATATATACATTTATTCTTTTTATCAGTAAGAATCAATATATAAATTTTTTCATAAACAAGAAAGGCTATATCTCCTTTTCTCATCAGCAAGAAATTATGAATAGTTTTTATCAGCAAGAAACTGTATATACGTTTTTTATATTTTAAGGAAACAATATATACATATTTTACCTGTATTTTTTTTTATCTGGAAGAAAAACTATATCCACTTTTCTATCGGAAGAAATAATAAATATTTTTTTTATCAGCAAGAAACAGTTTATATTTTTTTATTTGCAAGAAATAATATATACATTTTTTTATCAAAACAAAACAATATATAGACTTTTTTTTATCTGGAAGAATTAATATATACATTGTTTATCAAAGTTTTTTCGACAAAACACAATAGATACAATTTTTTAACAGAAAAAAAAACATATATATTTTTATCAGCAAGAAACAATATATACATTTGTTCTTTTGATCATTTTTTTTATCAGTAAGAAACAATATATGAACTTTTTTTATCTGTGTCTGTCTTATCAGCAAGATACAGTATATACATTTTTTCTTATTGAAAAGAAACAATATATACATTTTTTATCAGCAAAAAATAATACATACAATGTTTTTATCAGGAAGAATCAATATATGCTTTTTTTTTTATACAAATTTTTCAACAAAAAACACTATATACTTTTGTTTTATCAGAAAAAAATAATAAATATTGTTTTATCAGCAAGCAAGGAAATATTTACACATTTGTTCTTTTGCTAATTTTTTTATCAGTAAAAAAAATATATAAATTTTTTTTGTGTACTTTTTTTATTTGCTAGAAACAATATACAAATTTTTACTTTCAGTTTTTTTGTCAACAAAAAAGAGTATATACAATTTTTTATCAGGAAGAATTAATACATTCATATTTTATCAATTTATTTTTCAACAAAAAGCAATTTATACATTTTCTTTATCAGGAAAAAAATAATTTTTTTTTATCAGCAAAAAACAATATATACATTTGTTCTTTTTATCAGTAAGAAACAATATATAAATTTTCTTTGTCTGTGTCCTTCTTATCAGCAAGATACAATATATACATTTTTTTTATTGAAAAGAAACAGTATATACGTTTTTTTTTATTTATTGAAAAGAAACAATATGTACATTTTTTATCAGCAAAAAATAATATATACAATGTTTTTATCAGGAAGAATTAATATATGCTTTTTTTTTATAAAAATTTTTCAACAAAAAACACTATATACTTTTGTTTTATCAGAAAAAAATAATAAATATTGTTTTATCAACAAGGAACAATTTATACATTTATTCTTTTGATCATCTTTTATCAGTAAAAAACGGTATATAATTTTTTTTTTCTACTTTTTTTATCAGCAAGAAAATATATATAACTTTTTTTTATTTGCCAGAAACAATATATACATTTTTATTATCAACAAAAAAGAATATATACAATTTTTTTATCAGGAAGAATTAATGCGTACATTTTCTTATCAATGTATTTTTCAACAAAAAGCAGTTTACACATTTTCTTTATCAGGAAATAAATGATGTTTTTTTAATCAGCAAAAAAGAATATATACATTTATTCTTTTTATCAGTAAGAATCAATATATAAATTTTTTTCATAAACAAGAAAGGCTATATCTCCTTTTCTCATCAGCAAGAAATTATGAATAGTTTTTATCAGCAAGAAACTGTATATACGTTTTTTATATTTTAAGGAAACAATATATACATATTTTACCTGTATTTTTTTTTTTATCTGGAAGAAAAACTATATCCACTTTTCTATCGGAAGAAATAATAAATATTTTTTTTATCAGCAAGAAACAGTTTATATTTTTTTATTTGCAAGAAATAATATATACATTTTTTTATCAAAACAAAACAATATATAGACTTTTTTTTATCTGGAAGAATTAATATATACATTGTTTATCAAAGTTTTTTCGACAAAACACAATAGACACAATTTTTTAACAGAAAAAAAAAACATATATATTTTTTATCAGCAAGAAACAATATATACATTTGTTCTTTTGATCATTTTTTTTTATCAGTAAGAAACAATATATGAACTTTTTTTATCTGTGTCTGTCTTATCAGCAAGATACAGTATATACATTTTTTCTTATTGAAAAGAAACAATATATACATTTTTTATCAGCAAAAAATAATACATACAATGTTTTTATCAGGAAGAATCAATATATGCTTTTTTTTTTATACAAATTTTTCAACAAAAAACACTATATACTTTTGTTTTATCAGAAAAAAATAATAAATATTGTTTTATCAGCAAGCAAGGAAATATTTACACATTTGTTCTTTTGCTAATTTTTTTATCAGTAAAAAAAATATATAAATTTTTTTTGTGTACTTTTTTTATTTGCTAGAAACAATATACAAATTTTTACTTTCAGTTTTTTTGTCAACAAAAAAGAGTATATACAATTTTTTATCAGGAAGAATTAATACATACATATTTTATCAATTTATTTTTCAACAAAAAGCAATTTATACATTTTCTTTATCAGGAAAAAAATAATTTTTTTTATCAGCAAAAAACAATATATACATTTGTTCTTTTTATCAGTAAGAAACAATATATAAATTTTCTTTGTCTGTGTCTTTCTTATCAGCAAGATACAGTATATAAATTTTTTTTTATTGAAAAGAAACAGTATATACGTTTTTTTTTATTTATTGAAAAGAAACAATATATACATTTTTTATCAGCAAAAAATAATATATACAATGTTTTTATCAGGAAGAATTAATATATGCTTTTTTTTATAAAAATTTTTCAACAAAAAACACTATATACTTTTGTTTTATCAGAAAAAAATAATAAATATTGTTTTATCAAAAAGGAACAATTTATACATTTATTCTTTTGATAATCTTTTATCAGTAAAAAATAGTATATAATTTTTTTTTCTACTTTTTTTATCAGCAAGAAAATATATGTAACTTTTTTTTATTTGCCAAAAACAATATATACATTTTTATTATCATTTTTTTTATCAACAAAAAAGAATATATACAATTTTTTTATCAGGAAGAATTAATGCGTACATTTTCTTGTCAATGAATTTTTCAACAAAAAGATATTTATACATTTTCTTTATCAGGGAAAAAATGATGTTTTTTTAATCAGCAAAAAAAAATATATACATTTATTCTTTTTATCAGTAAGAATCAATATATAAATTTTTTTCATAAACAAGAAAGTCTATATCTCTTTTTCTCATCCGCATGAAATTATGAATAGTTTTTATCAGCAAGAAACTGTATATACATTTTTTATATTTTAAGGAAATAATATATACATATTTTACCTCTATTTTTTTTTATCTGGAAGAAAAACTATATCCACTTTTCTATCGGAAGAAATAATAAATATTTTTTTAATCAGCAAGAAACAGTATATATTTTTTAATTTGCAAGAAATAATATATACATTTTTTTATCAAAACAAAACAATATATAGACTTTTTTTTATCTGGAAGAATTAATATATACATTGTTTATCAAATTTTTTTCGACAAAACACAATAGATACAATTTTTAAACAGAAAAAAAAACATATATATTTTTTATCAGCAAGAAACAATATATACATTAGTTCTTTTGATCATTTTTTTTATCAGTAAGAAACAATATATAAACTTTTTTTATCTGTGTCTTTCTTATCAACAAGATACAGTATATACATTTTTTCTTATTGAAAAGAAACAATATATACATTTTTTATCAGCAAAAAATAATATATACAATGTTTTTATCAGGAAGAATTAATATATGCTTTTTTTTTATAAAAATTTTTCAACAAAAAACACTATATACTTTTGTTTTATCAGAAAAAAATAATAAATGTTGTTTTATCAACAAGGAAATATTTATGCATTTGTTCTTTTCATAATTTTTTTATCAGTAAAAAAAATATATAATTTTTTTTTTTGGTTTAATTAACTTTTTCGTCCCTATATTTAGGGTCAATAGTCAATTTAGTATAGTGGTTTTTAAAAAAATCAATTTGGTCCCTATATTTTTTAAAATGTATTCAAATTGGTCCTTTCCGTTAGCAGTTGCAGATGTGGCAGAGAGAGAATGTTTATGTAGAAGAAAAAGTGCTTACGTGGCAGAGAGAGAGTGTTTATGTGGAAGAGAGAGAATGTTTATATGAAAAGAGAGGTAGAATTGAGAGTTATTATTATTATTATTATTGTTATTATTATTATTGTTATTATTATTATTATTATTATTATTATTACTATTGTTACTATTATTATTATTAATATTATTGTTACTATTATAGGGACCAAATTGAATACATTTTAACGGAAAGGACCAATTTGAATACATTTTAAAAAATATAGGGACCAAATTGATTTTTTTTAAAACTACTATACTAAATTGACTATTCACCCCAAATATAGGGACGAAAAAGGTAATTAAACCTTTTTTATTTGTACTTTTTTTATTTGCTAGAAACAATATACAAATTTTTATTTTCAGTTTTTTTGTCAACAAAAAAGAGTATATACAATTTTTTATCAGGAAGAATTAATACATACATATTTTATCAATTTATTTTTCAACAAAAAGCAATTTATACATTTTCTTTATCAGGAAAAAAATAATTTTTTTTTATCAGCAAAAAACAATATATACATTTGTTCTTTTTATCAATAAGAAACAATATATAAATTTTCTTTGTCTGTGTCTTTCTTATCAGCAAGATACAATATATACATTTTTTTTATTGAAAAGAAACAGTATATACGTTTTTTTTTATTTATTGAAAAGAAATAATATATGCATTTTTTATCAGCAAAAAATAATATATACAATGTTTTTATCAGGAAGAATTAATATATGCTTTTTTTTATAAAAATTTTTCAACAAAAAACACTATATACTTTTGTTTTATCAGAAAAAAATAATAAATATTGTTTTTGTTGAAGATGGTTGCTGCCCCTTTAAGATTGTGTTTGATGAAGACTTCTATGTACATTTCATTTGTATTTTGCTTTGCTTTAAGTGTGTCTTAGGTAGTGCTTAGAGGTTGTCTAAGAGTGGGCTTTTGCTGAGTATCTCACCTCATAACCACTGGCCATGTGATAAGAACAAGCATAAGTTTTCTTAAACTATTTTTCACATGTTTTACAAAAAACACGTTTACTGCATAAAAATAAATCTGTTCTTTTCTAAATAAACAGATTCATTTTTTTTTTACTGATGCGTTGGCTAAGTCTTGTAAAAATTAGATGTTGTGCATAAGGTATTTTGACTAAGTCTTCTTCTTTTCAAAACGACTGAGTTTCAAACAGTTAAGCTTTTCTATTTTCGTTTTGAAAAATAAATCTGTTCATCTGTAAATGAATAGATTCTTTTTGTCTCTGGTGCCATGTCAAGCTTAAACGTTTTTCAACTTTATCTCTGCACCAGAATGGTTGACTAAGTCTCCTCTCTTAACAAATTCTCTAACTGCTTTTGAAAATAAATCTGTTCATTTTATTTTCAATTTGTTCATTTTATAACAGCTTTAACTATTTTTCAAAAATCTGTTATAAGTTGGTTTTCTATAAAATGCAAACTTGTTTCTGAGTTTATTACTGATTCATACATTTGCAAAAACAAGTTTTGACAGCAGAGAGTTAAGTGTTTACAAAGGATTAGCATTTGTTCTTCAAAGTTTTCAAAAATCACAAAGTGCTTGTTCTTGGTTTGGTTCCAAAAGCTTGGTGTGAGGTGCTGCTACTGTTCTAGCAATCTTGCCTACTGGTTTAAGGCAGATCTTTGTATCCTCAATCAGGTGTAGTCGTTTCACTTCTCATTTCTTGTAATAGTTTGGTTGAACACTCTTCTTGATAGGTTTTCTTGGAGAGTGTGTGTGTGTGAGCTGAAATAGGTTTTTTTCAGCAAGAGTACCTAAGTTCTTGTAGGTTTCAAGAACAGTGGGAATTGTACTTGGTTGTACTGTGTTTTAGTGATTTCCACCTGGTTTTGGTGAAGACTGGATGTAGCTCAGTTGAGTGAACCAGTATAACTGCTTGTGCTCATTCTCTCTCTCTCTGCAATTTCGTTTCTGCATAATTGATAAAACAGCGAAGAAATAAATCTGTTCAATTGAAAATAAATCTGTTCTTTCTGGGCACTGTGCATACTGTTCTTAATTTCTGAAAAAGTTGTTTGAATCTGATAAGAACATATAAAATCTGCTAAAAGCCACTGGAACAGATTGGCTGTGATAGGTTGCTCAAGAAATTGTTAAAACTATTAATTGAACCTTAAACAATTGCTTAAAGTTGAAGCTTGCTGTTTTGTGATTCATTGTTCTTAATTTCTGGAAAACTGTCTGATTTCAATAAGAACACTGATAATTTGTTAAAGGCTAATAAAACAGGTTGTGTGTAATAGACTGTCTCACTAATTGTCAAGCCCTTAACTGAACCTAAATCACATGAATTGGAATTAAGGTTTGCTGTTTTTGAGTTACACTGTTTTTCAATCTGATATCTGTGTGTGTGCATCTTGAAATTCTATCTGCATAATCTTGTGATTAACCTTGCTGTATTAAAAGCTTTTCAAACAAAAACAGTGCTGAAATAAATCTGTTCATTTTCACATAAATCGATTTATTTTTTTGTAAAACTGTGTTAAACACTATTTTTGCGAGAAAATTTTAAAAGATCAATTCACCCCCCCTCTTGAACTTTGGCACTATTAAACCCAACAGTTTTATCAACAAGGAACAATTTATACATTTATTCTTTTGATCATCTTTTATCAGTAAAAAACAGTATATAATTTTTTTTTCTACTTTTTTTATCAGCAAGAAAATATATATAACTTTTTTTTATTTGCCAGAAACAATATATACATTTTTATTATCATTTTTTTTATCAACAAAAAAGAATATATACTATTTTTTTATCAGGAAGAATTAATGCGTATATTTTCTTATCAATGTATTTTTCAACAAAAAGCAATTTACACATTTTCTTTATCAGGAAAAAAATGATGTTTTTTTAATCAGCAAAAAAGAATATATACATTTATTCTTTTTATCAGTAAGAATCAATATATAAATTTTTTTCATAAACAAGAAAAGCTATATCTCTTTTTCTCATCAACAAGAAATTATGAATAGTTTTTATCAACAAGAAACTGTATATACGTTTTTTATATTTTAAGGAAACAATATATACATATTTTACCTGTATTTTTTTTTATCTGGAAGAAAAACTATATCCACTTTTCTATCGGAAGAAATAATAAATATTTTTTTTATCAGCGAGAAACAGTATATATTTTTTTATTTGCAAGAAATAATATATACATTTTTTATCAAAACAAAACAATATATAGAGTTTTTTTTATCTGGAAGAATTAATATATACATTGTTTATCAAATTTTTTTCGACAAAACACAATAGATACAATTTTTAAACAGAAAAAAAAACATATATATTTTTTATCAGCAAGAAACAATATATACATTTGTTCTTTTGATCATTTTTTTTATCAGTAAGAAACAATATATAAACCTTTTTTATCTGTGTCTTTCTTATCAGCAAGATACAGTATATACTTTTTTTTTATTGAAAAGAAACAATATATACATTTTTTATCAGCAAAAAATAATATATACAATGCTTTTATCAGGAAGAATTAATATATGCTTTTTTTTTATAAAAATTTTTCAACAAAAAACACTATATACTTTTGTTTTATCAGAAAAAAATAATAAATATTGTTTTATTAGCAAGGAAATATTTATACATTTGTTCTTTTGATAATTTTTTAATCAGTAAAAAACAATATATAATTTTTTTTTGTACTTTTTTTATTTGCTGGAAAGAATATACAAATTTTTATTTTCAGTTTTTTTGTCAACAAAAAAGAGTATATACAATTTTTTATCAAGAAGAATTAGTACATACATATTTTATCAATTTATTTTTCAACAAAAAGCAATTTATACATTTTCTTTATCAGGAAAAAAATATTTTTTTTTATCAGCAAAAAACAATATATGCATTTGTTCTTTTTATCACTAAGAAACAATATATAAATTTTCTTTGTCTGTGTCTTTCTTATCAGCAAGATACAATATATACATTTTTTTATTGAAAAGAAACAGTATATACGTTTTTTTTTTATTTATTGAAAAGAAACAACATATACATTTTTTATTAGCAAAAAATAATATATACAATGTTTTTATCAGGAAGAATTAATATATGCTTTTTTTTATAAAAATTTTTCAACAAAAAACACTATATACTTTTGTTTTATCAGAAAAAAATAATAAATATTGTTTTATCAACAAGGAACAATTTATACATTTATTCTTTTGATCATCTTTTATCAGTAAAAAACACTATATAATTTTTTTTTCTACTTTTTTTCTCAGCAAGAAAATATATATAACTTTTTTTTATTTGCCAGAAACAATATATACATTTTTATCATCATTTTGTTATCAACAAACAAGAATATATACAATTTTTTTATCAGAAAGAATTAATGCGTACATTTTCTTATCAATGTATTTTTCAACAAAAAGCAATTTACACATTTTCTTTATCAAGAAAAAAATGATGTTTTTTTAATCAGCAAAAAAGAATATATACATTTATTCTTTTTATCAGTAAGAATCAATATATAAATTTTTTTCATAAACAAGAAAAGCTATATCTCTTTTTCTCATCAGCAAGAAATTATGAATAGTTTTTATCAGCAAGAAACTGTATATACGTTTTTTATATTTTAAGGAAACAATATATACATATTTTACCTGTATTTTTTTTTATCTGGAAGAAAACTATATCCACTTTTTTATCGGAAGAAATAATAAATATTTTTTTTATCAGCAAGAAACAGTATATACATTTGTTCTTTTTATCAGTAAGAAACAATATATAAATTTTCTTTGTCTGTGCCTTTCTTATCAGCAAGATACAATATATACATTTTTTTTATTGAAAAGAAACAATACATACGTTTTTTTTTTATTTATTGAAAAGAAACAACATATACATTTTTTATCAGCAAAAAATAATATATACAATGTTTTTATCAGGAAGAATTAATATATGCTTTTTTTTATAAAACTTTTTCAACAAAAAACACTATATCCTTGTGTTATGAGAAAAAAATAAGAAATATTGTTTTATCAACAAGGAACAATTTATACATTTATTCTTTTGATCATCTTTTATCAGTAAAAAACAGTATATAATTTTTTTTTCTACCTTTTTTATCAGCCAGAAAATATATATAACTTTTTTTTATTTGCCAGAAACAATATATACATTTTTATTATCATTTTTTTTATTAACGAAAAAGAATATATACTATTTTTTTATCAGGAAGAATTAATGCGTACATTTTCTTATCAATGTATTTTTCAACAAAAAGCAATTTACACATTTTCTTTATCAGGAAAAAAATGATGTTTTTTTAATCAGCAAAAAAGAATATATACATTTATTCTTTTTATCAGTAAGAATCAATATATAAATTTTTTTCATAAACAAGAAAAGCTATATCTCTTTTTCTCATCAGCAAGAAATTATGAATAGTTTTTATCAACAAGAAACTGTATATACGTTTTTTGTATTTTAAGGAAACAATATATACATATTTTACCTGTATTTTTTTTTCTCTGGAAGAAAAACTATATCCACTTTTCTATCGGAAGAAATAATAAATATTTTTTTTATCAGCAAGAAACAGTATATATTTTTTTATTTGCAAGAAATAATATATACATTTTTTTTATCAAAACAAAACAATATATAGAGTTTTTTTTATCTGGAAGAATTAATATATAAATTATTTATCATATATTTTTTTCGACAAAACACAATAGATACAATTTTTAAACAGAAAAAAAAACATATATAAACTTTTTTTATCTGTGTCTTTCTTATCAGCAAGATACAGTATGTACATTTTTTCTTATTGAAAAGAAACAATATATACATTTTGTTATTAGCAAAAAATAATATATACAATGTTTTTATCAGGAAGAATTAATATATGCTTTTTTTTTATAAAAATTTTTCAACAAAAAACACTATATACTTTTGTTTTATCAGAAAAAAATAATAAATATTGTTTTATCAGCAAGGAAATATTTATACATTTGTTCTTTTGATAATTTTTTTATCAGTAAAAAAAATGTATAAATTTTTTTTTTGTACTTTTTTATTTGCTAGAAACAATATACAAATTTTTATTTTCAGTTTTTTTGTCAACAAAAAAGAGTATATACAATTTTTTATCAGGAAGAATTAATACATACATATTTTATCAATTTATTTTTCAACAAAAAGCAATTTATACATTTTCTTTATCAGGAAAATATAATTTTTTTTATCAGCAAAAAACAATATATATATTTGTTCTTTTTATCAGTAAGAAACAATATATAAATTTTCTTTTTCTGTGTCTTTCTTATCAGCAAGATACAATATATACATTTTTTTTTATTGAAAAGAAACAGTATATATGTTGTTTTTTTTTTATTTTTTGAAAAGAAACAATATATACATTTTTTATCAGTAAAAAATAATATATACAATGTTTTTATCAGGAAGAATTAATATATGCTTTTTTTTATAAAAATTTGTCAACAAAAAACACTATATACTTTTGTTTTATCAGAAAAAAATAATAAATATTGTTTTATCAACAAGGAACAATTTATACATTTATTCTTTTGATCATCTTTTATCAGTAAAAAACAGTATATAATTTTTTTTTCTACTTTTTTTATCAGCAAGAAAATATATAACTTTTTTTTATTTGCCAGAAACAATATATACATTTTTATTATCATTTTTTTTATCAACAAAAAAGAATATATACAATTTTTTTATCAGGAAGAATTAATGCGTACATTTTTTTATCAATGTATTTTTCAACAAAAAGCAATTTACACATTATTTTTATCAGGAAAAAAATTATGTTTTTTTAATCAGCAAAAAAAAAATATATACATTTATTCTTTTTACCTGTAAGAATCTGTAATGATCTAAAAATTTAAATGTTCCCTGAATATCTTACTTATCTAAAATGAAAAGGTCATATAATAGAAAATTCATAGTAGTCAGACCTCGGACGTCACCCAGAGGTCTGAGGTCAGCATGGTTGCGGTCGGTCGGTGGTCAGTATGGTAGAGGTTGGTCGGTGGATCATAGTGGGTTCCAGAAATCACATGTATCAAAGTGTGATTTGAACCTTAGATACGCCATGCATGCGGGATAAATGCGAAACTCTATGCTTTGGCATAAGAGATTGTCCTCAGTGTTGCATGCATTGGCGCGTGAGGAGTTGGTACCGACCTGTCCTCGAGCAGGAGAAGCTACCAACGTCACCAAGCCATGTGGGGGTGATAACACAGACGTGGAGTAGGGAGTCGATGAGCCTTCAGCAGGGTGTGACGATGTGTCACCAGACATCAGTCGTCTACCAGGGTGAGACATCGGTCGTTTGCCAGGGAGAGACATCGGTCGTCTGCCAGGGTGAGACATCGATCGTCTTCCAGGGTGAGACATCGGTCGTTTGCCAGAGAGAGACATCGGTCGTCTGCCAGGGTGAGACATCAGTCGTCTTCCAGGGTGAGACATCGGTCGTTTGCCAGGGAGAGACATCGGTCGTCTGCCAGGATGAGACATCGGTCGTCTGCCAGGGTGAGACATCGGTAATCTGCCAGGATGAGATATCAGTCATCTGCCAGGGTGAGACATCGGTGGATAGTCATCGTGAGATCAGTAATCGGTGCGTGGTCATCGGGGGGTCCTGTTACACGCAGATAAGCTGGGACCCAGGCTCCCAGCGAAGGCGTTCTGCAGGCGCGACACGTAGACAGTAAGGGTCCCTAGAGCAGTTGGCAACAGAGAGTAAGTAGGGCAGGTGGCTCCAGAGTTTTGGGCATACAAAGGTGTCCACGTGGCCATTCTGTCGTGCTTTGCACTCAAGCAGAGGAAACCCACACGCAAGGTTGCCAGAGAGTGGGTGATGGCAGCGAAGATTTCTGAAACGGTTCGATTATAATCTCTGAGGGATTAAGTTCATTTCGGTTTCCCTTCTACCTTTTCCTCCTTCACTCTACGACGCGGCCACCCTCCCTCGCCAGTTATCGATCGACGACCTGCCATTGGACTCCTAGGGAAGTTACTCTGCAAGTTTTCTGATCAAAGCCTTAAAACAGAGTAAGTCGTTTTGCTCTGTTCTTCGAGTCGATTCTGAACTTGAGAGGGTTGCCTCTGCATAGGCTTTGCATGCGACTCTTTTAGCTTCAGAAATCGTCTCTATTAACGCAGAAAATGAGTAATCTTGTTAGATTTGTGATCAAGACTCTATGGTGCAGGTTAGGATATCCTTAGGTCTTTTCGGTGGGTTTGGAGCTTAGTGAGATTTTACTCAAGTCCAGGTAAGGGAAGCTAGTTTTATTTTCAATAAAAACCTTAGGCTAAAAGATTCTGAAGTTGGGGGTGACGTGGTCACCAGTTTCAAAATTGTTTTGCACGATACTCTGTTTTGTGTATATCGGAATGGTTTGAGATTGAAATGTGAAATGTATGTGATTTTCGAAATTCTAGACTTTGGTGCGATTGGATTTTTGTGATTTGGATTGTTTAGAAAAGGTTTAAAAATATGTTATGATTGACTGGTTCATTTACGTGTTGTATGATATGCTGAATGATGTGAAAGTGTGATCAAAGCATAGTATTTTCAGGAAAGGAAATACCGTGTAGAGATGGTTATTAGGGCGTTTTGATCAGTGAGTATCCTGTGAATGAGACGATCCTGACTCTACTGATATAATGGAATCACATAGATGAAGTTATTCAGTTGGTGAGAGTCGAAGGAGGTCCATTTGGCTGAGTCTGAGGTTCGAAGGAACTGATCAGAGCAGATCAAATGGATTTACCCTGTCATATGAAATGAGGAGACATTGAGATTGAGTATGCGCATGGCTGTGTGGATTTCACAGCGGGTAATATGACAGGTGCAGGTCTCTGGATACTAAGTTCAAAGCACGAGTCTTCTGGAAGTAGAGTCAAGTGTCTATGTGTTATGAGTCAGTAGAAGTCTGACATGAGAAAGATAAATATTGAAATTTGATACACACTTGATGGTTATGTGGAATGAATGACACTTGATGAAATTGTGAAATGTGTAAATATTTGATGGTTTATGTTGATGTCAAGCTTTATATATGAAGTTTTAAAAATAGGTAGCTTACCCTGTGTTTTGTTTTGTCTTTGTTTTCTTTAAATCTGTGATGATCGTGTATTTACACGGGAACAGACGATGTTGCAGGTGTTAGAGCTCCTCAGTGAGCAGTTGGAAAAAAGGATCGTTTTAGATTTGAATTGTTTTGTTTTATTTTCGAAAACTTTTGATGTATAAATTAAACTCCCTGCGAGGAGGGATGTTTCTTTTGAGAGACAATTATAAGATAGTTGTATTTGTATGTTAATTAAATATTACCGTTTTACTTATTTAAATGAAGGATTTTGTTAATTAAATATTTATGAGATAGTTGTTATATAAATGAGTATAAATTAGGGATGTTACAGAATCAATATATAAATTTTTTTCATAAACAAGAAAAGCTATATCTCTTTTTCTCATCAGCAAGAAATTATGAATAGTTTTTATCAGCAAGAAACTGTATATACGTTTTTTATATTTTAAGGAAACAATATACACATATTTTACCTGTATTTTTTTTTATCTGGAAGAAAAACTATATCCACTTTTCTATCGGAAGAAATAATAAATATTTTTTTTATCAGCAAGAAACAGTATATATTTTTTTATTTGCAAGAAATAATATATACATTTTTTTATCAAAACAAAACAATATATAGAGTTTTTTTTTATCTGGAAGAATTAATATATACATTGTTTATCAAATTTTTTTCGACAAAACACAATAGATACAATTTTTAAACAGAAAAAAAAAACATATATATTTTTTATCAGCAAGAAACAAGATATACATTTGTTCTTTTGATCATTTTTTTTATCAGTAAGAAACAATATATAAACTTTTTTTATCTGTGTCTTTCTTATCAGCAAGATATAGTATATACATTTTTTCTTATTGAAAAGAAACAATATATACATTTTTTATCAGCAAAAAATAATATATACAATGTTTTTATAAGGAAGAATTAATATATGCTATTTTTTTATAAAAAGTTTTCAACAAAAAACACTATATACTTTTGTTTTATCAGAAAAAAATAATAAAACTTGTTTTATCAGCAAGGAAATATTTATACATTTGTTCTTTTGATAATTTTTTTATCAGTAAAAAACAATATATAAATTTCTTTTTGTACTTTTTTTATTTGCTAGAAACAATATACAAATTTTTATTTTCAGTTTTTTTGTCAACAAAAAAGAGTATATACAATTTTTTATCAGGAAGAATTAATACATACATATTTTATCAATTTATTTTTCAACAAAAAGCAATTTATACATTTTCTTTATCAGGAAAAAAATAATTTTTTTTCAGCCAAATACAATATATACATTTGTTCTTTTTATCAGTAAGAAACAATATATAAATTTTCTTTTTCTGTGTCTTTCTTATCAGCAAAAAATAATATATACAATGTTTTTATCAGGAAGAATTAATATATGCTTTTTTTTATAAAAATTTTTCAACAAAAAACACTATACACTTTCTTTTTATCAGAAAAAAATAATAAATATTGTTTTATCAACAAGGAACAATTTATACATTTATTCTTTTGATCATCTTTTATCAGTAAAAAACAGTATATAATTTTTCTTTTCAACTTTTTTTATCAGCAAGAAAATATATATAACTTTCTTTTATTTGCGAGAAACAATATATACATTTTTATTATCATTTTTTTTATCAACAAAAAAGAATATATACAATTTTTTTATCAGGAAGAATTAATGTGTACATTTTTTTATCAATGTATTTTTCAACAAAAAGCAATTTACACATTTTCTTTATCAGGAAAAAAATGATGTTTTTTTAATCAGCAAAAAAGAATATATACATTTATTCTTTTTATCAGTAAGAATCAATATATAAATTTTTTTCATAAACAAGAAAAGCTATATCTCTTTTTCTCATCAGCAAGAAATTATGAATAGTTTTTATTAGCAAGAAACTGTATATACGTTTTTTATATTTTAAGGAAACAATATATACATATTTTACCTGTATTTTTTTTATCTGGAAGAAAAACTATATCCACTTTTTGTAAGGATCTAGAAATTTAGTTGGAATAGAAGTAGTATGTTTTAAATGATTTCTGAATATGTTATTATTTAAAATGAAAAGAGCTTGTAATAGAGATTTCATAGTGGTCAGACCTTGGATGTCGTCCAAGGTCTGAGGGCGGCATGGTAGAAGTCGGTCGGTCGGGTCATAGTGGGTTCCAGGAAATCACATGTGCCAAGGTGTGATTTGAACCTTAGGTACGCTATGCATGCGAAACTCTATGCTGGGGCATAAGAGATTTTCCTTAGTGTTGCATGCATTGGTGCGCGAGGAGTGAGTACCGACCTTTCCTCGGTCAGGAGAACTACCGACGTCACCGAGGCATGTAGGGGTGATGCCACAGGCGTGGAGTAGATAGTCGATGAACCCTCAGCAGGGTGTGACGATGTGACATCGGTGACCAGAGTGAGGCGATGTGTCCTCATCACACGCAAGGGCGATGAGAGATCGCCAGGGTGAGAGACGCATCGGTCGTCTGCCAGGATGAGGCATCGGTCGTCTGCCAGGGTAAGAGACACATCGTTCATCGGTGGATAGTCATCGTGCGGTTAGTCATCGGTGGATGGTCATCGCGCGAGGTCGTGTTTCACACAGATAAGGTGGGGCCCAGGCTCCCAGCATGAGCGTTCTGCATGTGCAACACGTAGTCAGTAAGAGTGCTTTAGAACAGTTGGCACCAGAGAGTTGGTATGGAAAGTGACCCAGAGTTAGTGTGCGCAGAGACCCATATGGCCATCCTGTTTGAGGAAACGTGCACGCAAGGTTTCCCGCAGAGTGGGTGATGGCAGTGAAGGCTACAGAGCCGTTCGACCATAATAGCTGAGGGAATAAGCTCATTTCGTTCCCTTTCTCCTTTCTCCTCCTTCTCTCAACGTCACGGACGCCTCCCTCACCAGTTTGACGACGGTGACTGCCCCTGGACTGTGGTGTTTTTCTCTGCAAGTTTTCCGATCAGGAAGCTAAAACAGAGTTAGGACATCTTTAAGTTTCGGTGGGTTTGGAGCTCTTAGTGAGTTTTTACGCAAGTTCAGGTAAGGGAAGCTAGATTTATTTTCAATAAACCTTAAGCTAGAAGATTCTGATGTTGGGGTGACGTGGTCACCGGTTTCAAACTTTCTTGCACGATACTCTGTTTTATGTGTGGATCGGAATTTGTTTAAGCTTGAAAATGTGATACTTTAAATATGGTAGATGCTGTGAAATGCATATGATCTTCTAAATCTTGAACTTTAGTATGATTTGGATTGTTTAGAAATGGTGTAAAAATATGTATGATTGACTGGTTCAAATTGTGTGTTGTATGATATATGGAGTAATGTGAAAAGTGGGATCAAGGTATAGTATTTTCAGGAAAGAAAATACCGTGTAAGATCGTGTAGAGTGTGCATTGATCGGTGATTTGTCTAGAAGGAGATATCCTGACTCTCCTGATATAATGGAATCATATAGATGAAGTTATTCAGGCGTTGAGAGTCGAAGGAGGTTCATATGTATGGGTAAGTTGTTTGAAAGATAACTAACTTGACCTGTTGTATGGATTAACCCTGTCATACTAGGAGAGTGATGATATTGAGATTGAGATTATTTTTGATGCGCATAGCTGTGTGGATTTCATAGTGGTGTAGTATGATAGGTGCAGATCTCTAAGTCTAGTCAATGCACGAGTCTTCCGAAAGTAGAGTCAAGTGTCTACGTGTTGTGAGTCAGTGGAAATTCTGACGTGAGAAAGATGAATATTGAAATTATTGGTAGACACTTGATGAAATTGTGAAATGTGTGAAAAATGATGGTTTATGATGATATCAAGTTTCATATTTAAAGTTTTTAAAATAGTTAGCTTACCCTGTGTTTTGTTTTGTGGTTGTTTCCTTTAAAACTGTGATGATCGTGTATAATTTACACGGGAGCAGATGATGTTGCAGGTAGTAGAGCTCCTCAGTGAGCATTTTGGAGGAAGGGATCGTCTGTCTTAAATGCTGTATTTTGTTTTATTTTGAAAACTCCTGATGGAGATGTATTAAAATTCCCTAGTAAAGGGATGTTATTTTGAGATACAATGTATGGAATAGATGAATTTTATTATATATATATCTATGTAAATTTAGATATTATTGTTTTACTTTTATTTTATTATATCAAAATGAATAAGATTTTGAGGGCTGTTACACATTTCTATTGGAAGAAATAATAAATATTTTTTTTATCACCAAGAAACAGTATATATTTTTTTATTTGCAAGAAATAATATATACATTTTTTTATCAAAACAAAACAATATATAGAGTTTTTTTTATCTGGAAGAATTAATATATACATTGTTTATCAAATTTTTTTCGACAAAACACAATAGATACAATTTTTAAACAGAAAAAAAAAACATATATATTTTTTATCAGCAAGAAACAAGATATACATTTGTTCTTTTGATCATTTTTTTTATCAATAAGAAACAATATATAAACTTTTTTTATCTGTGTCTTTCTTATCAGCAAGATACAGTATATACATTTTTTCTTATTGAAAAGAAACAATATATACATTTTTTATCAGCCAAAAATAATATATACAATGTTTTTATAAGGAAGAATTAATATATGCTTTTTTTTTTATAAAAAGTTTTCAACAAAAAACACTATATACTTTTGTTTTATCAGAAAAAAATAATAAATATTGTTTTATCAGCAAGGAAATATTTATGCATTTGTTCTTTTGATAATTTTTTTATCAGTAAAAAACAATATATAATTTTTTTTTTGTACTTTTCTTATTTGCAAGAAACAATATACAAATTTTTATTTTCAGTTTTTTTGTCAACAAAAAAGAGTATATACAATTTTTTATCAGGAAGAATTAATACATACATATTTTATCAATTTATTTTTCAACAAAAAGCAATTTATACATTTTCTTTATCAGGAAAAAATAATTTTTTTTATCAGCAAAAAACAATATATACATTTGTTCTTTTTATCAGTAAGAAACAATATATAAATTTTCTTTGTCTGTGTCTTTCTTATCAGCAAGATACAATATATACATTTTTTTTATTGAAAAGAAACAGTATATACGTTTTTTTTTATTTATTGAAAAGAAACAATATATACATTTTTTATCAGCAAAAAATAATGCATACAATGTTTTTATCAGGAAGAATTAATATATGCTTTTTTTTATAAAAATTTTTCAACAAAAAACACTCTATACTTTTGTTTTATCAGAAAAAAATAATAAATATTGTTTTATCAACAAGGAACAATTTATACATTTATTCTTTTGATCATCTTTTATCAGTAAAAAACAGTATATAATTTTTTTTTCTACTTTTTTTATCAGCAAGAAAATATATATAACTTTTTTTTTATTTGCCAGAAACAATATATACATTTTTATTATCATTTTTTTTATCAACAAAAAAGAATATATACAATTTTTTTATCAGGAAGAATTAATGCGTACATTTTTTTATCAATGTATTTTTCAACAAAAAGCAATTTACACATTTTCTTTATCAGGAAAAAAATGATGTTTTTTTAATCAGCAAAAAAGAATATATACATTTATTCTTTTTATCAGTAAGAATCAATATATAAATTTTTTTCATAAATAAGAAAAGCTATATCTCTTTTTCTCATCAGCAAGAAATTATGAATAGTTTTTATCAGCAAGAAACTGTATATACGTTTTTTATATTTTAAGGAAACAATATATACATATTTTACCTGTATTTTTTTTTATCTGGAAGAAAAACTATATCTACTTTTCTATCGGAAGAAATAATAAATATTTTTTTTATCAGCAAGAAACAGTGTAACAGTGGTGAGGAAAAGGAATAAAAAAACCAAAGACCCTTCCCCCCCTAGCACGCGCATCGCACCATTTTTCTCTCTTCCACCATATTCTCTTTTTCTCTTCTTTATTAATTTTCTCTCCCAATCTTCATCTATTTTAGAATCTGATCGGACCACGTTGTAGCTGGGGAGTTAAGGAACATTTCTAACCGATCAGAATTTTAAACAGAGTAAGTTCATTTTTACTCTAAAGATCCTTTATTCTTTGTTTTTTGCTATGTTTTAGTCATCAATCTTGGTGGGGTCAGTTGAGAAGGTTAATCCTCTCAACTTATTCTAGTATATACTGAATTTATGTTTTGTTTGGATAACTTGCATTAGGCCGAAAATCTAAAAGCTTATCCAGACGGTGGAGAATAAAATTCTAGAAGTTGCTTGGAAAGCAAGCAGTTAAGGTAAGGGAAGCTAAATTTAATTTTTTAATAACATCCTAGGCTAGAAGATTCTGGATGTGGAAGGGACGTGGTCCCAATGTTAAATTTCTCTTGCAGGGATGTTGTTTGTTTATATATTGAGTTGTTTGTTTATATTTGTGTTATTTGTTTATATATTATTTAAACTTGTAAAAATATTATATTTTGATGGTCTAGTATTTAAGTGTTATTTGTTTTTATATTAAATAAGATTTTAAATATTGTGGATTGTGTTTTGGAATGATACTGTATGATGAAAATGATATGAAATTGATGTCATACATTTGGGATAATGTATGAGTTGTTGTTTGATGACATTAAGTATGAAAAGCCTATGTTTAACAGAGATCCTCTAGCTTCACTGATGATCTAAGTCATGTAGACTAAGATATCAGGTGGTGAGAAGCTGAGAGGAAGTTCATACACACCGGGTCCCGCTGTAGACACTCGGTATTGGATGTTTGAACTTACCCTGTGTAAGGACCTAGAAACTTTAATTGGAATGAAAGTGTTACATTTAAATAATTTCAGAAGATGTTATTATTTAAAATACAAAGAACTGATAAATGAAGTTTCGCAGTGGTCGGACCTCGGACGTCGCCCAAGGTCTGGGGTCAGCTGGTAGAGGTCGGTCGGCTTACCATTGCATTAACATAGTAGTCAGGCGCGATGACTTTATCGTGAGGTAATCACGTGGATGTGCTCGAGGAAGACATGTGGATCAAGAAGAGTAAAGGAAGAAAAGTGTAGCTAAGAAGTCTTCTACGAGATCGCCGTTATTGAAGACGGAGGAGACCTCCGACTTCTCTGGCACATAATCGCCTGTCGCCTAGGGGAGACATGACCACCAATCGCCTATGGTGTACGGGATCGACGGGAGTGCACGTAGTATGTGGTCAAGATGCTGGATCAACCATAGTTGGTTCCAAAAACCACACGTATCAAAGTATGGGCTAAGCCTTAGATACGCTGTGCATGCGAGGCTCTATGCTTGAGCATAAGAAATCGCCCTTAGTGTTGCATTCATGGGCGCAAGAGGAGTGGTGCTGATCCACTCTTGGAAATGTGAAGCTACCGATGTCACCAAGCCATGTGGAGGTGATACCTTGGACGTAACATAGTGGGATGAAGAACCTTCAGCAAGGTGTGACGATATGACATCGGTGAGCAGAGTAAGGCGATGTGTTCTCGTCACACACAAGGGCGATAAGAGAACGCCAACAGGATGAGAGGAACATCGGTCATCGACCAGGATGGGAGACACATCGGTGGTCTGCCAGGTTGAGACATCGGTGGTCTGCTAGGTTGAGACATCGGTTGTCTGCCAGGGTGACACATCGGTGGTCCTCCAGGGTGACACATCGGTTGTCCGCCAGGATGGGGAATCAGTCATCACCGGGATGAGGCACGTCAGTCATCGCCGGTATGAGAGGCAGACGGTCATCGCTGGGATGAGGGACACATCGGTCGTTTTCCAGGGAGAGACATCGGTCGTCCTCCAGGATGAGGCCTCGGTGGATAGTCATCGCGCGAGCGGTCATCGGTGGAAGGTTATCGCTCGATGTCGAGTTTCACACAGATAAGGTGGGACCCAGGCTCTCAACATCAGACGTACTGCACGCGCGACACGTAGACAAAAAGGGTGGTTCAGAATAGTGACATCAGAGGGTTGGCATGCGCAGAGTCACGCGTGGTCGTACTGTTCAGGGCAGCGTGCACGCAAGCTTCCTGCAGAGTGGGTGGTGGCAGCGGCTTTTGTGGACAAGTTGGTTTAAGATTCAAAAACCCACTTCTGAGAGAAAAAAAGGACGTTGCAGTGGTTCAAGAGTGAAGGAGTGAGTTTACCTTCATCCTTCTCTTTTCTCTCCTTCGCGCTGTGATTCAGGCATCCTCAAGCACCAGTACGACGAGCGAAGACTACCATTAGAGCACCTGGGAGGTTCTCTACAAGTTCTACAAACCAGACGCTAAAACAGAGCTAAGGCATCTTTAAGCTTCGGTGGGTTTTGGAGCTCTTGGTGTTTTGCGCAAGTCCAGGTAAGGGGAGCTAGCCTTTTTTTTTAACGAAAACCTTATATTAGATGATTGAGATGATGGGGCGACGTGGTCGCAGGTTTTCAACGGTTATTGCATATTTCCCTGTTTTTGGACGAGTGGGTTTTGAAGTGAGGGCGACGTGGTCGCCGGTTTCATACTCTTTTTCACGATGCTCTGTTTTTACGCGTGGGGCGACGTAATCGCCGGTTTTAAATGTTGTCTTCGAAATCCCCTGTTTTAGTGTTGCTTTGAACTTGTTTGAGATTGATATGTGAAATGCACGTGTTATTGGAAAAATCTGAACCTGGATACGTTTGTTGCTGTGGTTGAGATCGTTCATTTAAGTATTGTATGGTGCATTGGGTGAATTGATGATCTTTAGCTGTCCTGTGTGGACTTTGGTTGCTGTCCTGTGTGGACTTTCCTTGCTGTCCTGTGTGGACTTTGCTTGCTGTCCTGTGTGGACTTTGGTTGCTGTCCTGTGTGGACTTTCCTTGCTGTCCTGTATGGACTTTGCTTGCTGTCCTGTGTGGACTTTGGTTGTTGTCCTGTGTGGACTTTCCTTGCTGTCCTGTGTGGACTTTGCTTGCTGTCCTGTGTGGACTTTGGTTGCTGTCCTGTGTGGACTTTCCTTGCTGTCCTGTGTGGACTTTGCTTGCTGTCCTGTGTGGACTTTGGTTGCTATCCTGTGTGGACTTTCCTTGCTGTCCTGTGTGGACTTTGCTTGCTGTCCTGTGTGGACTTTGGTTGCTGTCCTGTGTGGACTTTCCTTGCTGTCCTGTGTGGACTTTCCTTGCTGTCCTGTGTGGACTTTCCTTGCTGTCCTGTGTGGACTTTGCTTGCTGTCCTGTGTGGACTTTACTTGCTGTCCTGTGTGGACTTTACAGTGGTGTGGTATGTGTCTATGTGTGTTAAATCAGTGGAAGTCTGACGTAAGAAATGAGAAACTTTGAACTTGATAGACACTTGATGCATTATGTGATTTGAGCGACTCTTGAGGAATTGAGAAATACGTGATTACTTGATGGTCATGTGAAGAAAATTGATAGTTTTACGTGGGTGTCTTTAACTTGTTTTATCTTGATTTTTTTTAAGTTTCATATCTAAATTCTCTTTCAAATGTCTAGCTTACCCTGTGTTTTTGGTATTGTGTTTGGCTTTTTCTTAAACCTGTGATGATCGTGTATAATTTACACGGGAGCAGATGATGTTGCAGGAAGTAGAGCTCAGAAGTGAGTGGTCGCCGGAAGGAGATCGCCTATTTCTATTTCTGTTAGGCGATCACCCCTTTTCTGTTGTCTGATAGGAGATCGCCGTTCTCTGATAGGAGATCGCCTTTGCTGTTAGGAGATCGCCTGTCTTTCTATTTTAATGTAATTTTGTTTACGTTTTTTCTAAAATTGACCAAATTTGTATTAAACTCCCTGTGAGGAGAAACTTCATTACATATATATAATTTTATTCACTTCAATCTATTTGTTACCTTTATTTTCATTATATAAATATGAATAGTTTTTGGCGGGATGTTACACCCTGATCCTTTCTGTTGGATTCGCTGGTAATCTTTGGATCAGGTGGTAGTCTCTGGTAGGGGCATACTTAATGAGTCTTCCGGAAGACGAAGTGGGATTGAAAGGAAATCCAATGACTGTGATTGAAAATAGATCCATGTGTGGTCTACATGAATGATGAAATTGATATTGAGATTTTATATAACAACATTTAAAGAAAAGTTTATAAACTATTAGTTTGATTTGTTCTTTTTGCATGAATTTAATATGTTATGAAAATTCTATCCACTAGCTTACCCTTGCTTTTCGTGTTGTGTTTGAACTGCAATGACTGTACTATGTACACGAGCAGATGACCATACAGGTGCAGGAGAGCCTTAAAAGTTTCAGAGTTTTATTTTGAGTTATGGATATGTAATTATTTATACTTATATAAGTCATAATCTTGTAATAGAAATATTTTGAAAAACTCTAAGTTTGTACAGAAATATGTAGAATGTGTATTAAAATAGTTATTTTGGGAAATTTTCGGGGTGTGACAAACAGTAAATATTTTTTTATTTGCAAGAAATAATATATACATTTTTTTATCAAAACAAAACAATATATAGAGTTTTTTTTTATCTGGAAGAATTAATATATACATTGTTTATCAATTTTTTTTCGACAAAACACAATAGATACAATTTTTAAACAGAAAAAAAAAAAACATATATATTTTTTATCAGCAAGAAACAATATATACATTTGTTCTTTTGATCATTTTTTTTATCAGTAAGAAACAATATATAAACTTTTTTATCTGTGTCTTTCTTATCAGCAAGATACAGTATATACATTTTTTCTTATTGAAAAGAAACAATATATACATTTTTTATCAGCAAAAAATAATATATACAATGTTTTTATCAAGAAGAATTAATATATGCTTTTTTTTTATAAAAATTTTTCAACAAAAAACACTATATACTTTTGTTTTATCAGAAAAAAATAATAAATATTGTTTTATCAGCAAGGAAATATTTATACATTTGTTCTTTTGATAATTTTTTATCAGTAAAAAACAATATATAAATTTTTTTTTGTACTTTTTTTATTTCCTAGAAACAATATACAAATTTTTATTTTTAGTTTTTTTGTCAACAAAAAAGAGTATATACAATTTATTATCAGGAAGAATTAATACATACATATTTTATCAATTTATGTTTCAACAAAAAGCAATTTATACATTTTCTTTATCAGGAAAAAAATAATTTTTTTTTTCAGCAAAATACAATATATACATTTGTTCTTTTTATCAGTAAGAAACAATATATAAATTTTCTTTTTCTGTGTCTTTCTTATCAGCAAGATACAATATATACATTTTTTTTATTGAAAAGAAACAGTATATACATTTTTTTTTATTTATTGAAAAGAAACAATATATACATTTTTTATCAGCAAAAAATAATATATACAATGTTTTTATCAGGAAGAATTAATATATGCTTTTTTTATAAAAATTTTTCAACAAAAAACACTATACACTTTTTTTTTATCAGAAAAAAATAATAAATATTGTTTTATCAACAAGGAACAATTTATACATTTATTCTTTTGATCATCTTTTATCAGTAAAAAACAGTATATATTTTTTTTCTACTTTTTTTATCAGCAAGAAAATATATATAACTTTTTTTTTATATAAACTTTCATGGTAGGCATCACTATGCAACCTGACATCTCAGTTAGGCTGACACCTCAAGTAACAACAATCATCTGCCATTACATGAAAAAAGTATTATTAAAAAAAATGAAAAAAGAAAGAAAATACAAAAATATGGGGGGACTAGACCAAAACCCATATGTTAACAAAAACGATACATAGGCAGACCATACCTATTCATAAAGAATTCTAATAACAGACTAGATGGAAGTCTATTATACCAATGAAATGACTCTCTATGAATAAATCCTAAATTAGCCAACTTATCAGCACACACATTCCCTTCACGAAAGATATGAGTAATCCTAAACCTGATTTTCCCACAGTAATTAAGACAAGTATTCCATCGATTACAAGTCAACCACGGAACATTAGTCCTATCAGAAAATGCAGCACAAACCAAAGAAGAATCACATTCCAGCTAGATATTAGTAAGCCTCATCTTTTGAGCTTCCTCCATAGCATGTATAACACCATAAAACTCAGCAACAATAGCAATTTGAACATCAAGAAACGCAGAAAAAGCACCAATAAATTCCCCCATACTCCTTCGGAAAATACCTCCACAAGTAGCAAGACCAGGATACCCCCTAGCAGCCCCATCAGTATTAATTTTAACCCAGCCTGGTGAAGGAAACTCCCATCTAACAGGAAGAGGACGAAGAACTTTACCACTACGAGTATTAATACCAAAAAATTTAATCACCTTGAAATCCAACATATCATTCTTCATTGAAGCTTTAGAAGAATTTCCCACTAGACAAGTTAAATCTTTAATTACCGAAATAGCCGTAGAAACCTCAATCTTTTCCTGAAATCTAGCAAAATTCCTCATACGCCATATCATCCAAATAGAAAAAGTTATCACAACAAGCTTAATCTATTTCACCAAAGGACTACCATCACTCTTAATAAAAGAAAGAAGATCATCCTTATTAGAGAAATGAGAAGTAACAAAAATCTGCCGAACCCAACTCCAAATATGCACCGCATTAGAACATTCAAAAAATAAATGCTGAATAGATTCTTCGTGCTTTTCACAAAGCGTACACATAGAACATATATGCAGACCTTTATTCTGAATATGTAGATCTGTAGGAAGCCGCCCATGAAAAACCTTCCAGGGTACAAGAGTTTTGGAAGGCAGAATAGATGAAGACCAAATGAATTTACCCCAACCACTAGGAACTCCTTGTTCCAAGAAAAAAGTCCTAGCCGATTTAAGAGTGAAACGACCAGATTCATCTAGAGTCCAATTAAGAATATCTTGCTCCTCCCTAACCATGATATGGTTAAAAAAATGAGGCATCTGCTGTAAAGATAAAGGAATATTCCAATCACAACCTGTCCAAAACTGAGAGACTGTATCTGGAATGCTAGCACCATCAGATAACCCTGCTATATTTGTTAAAGAAGTAGTAGAACACCATTTATCATTCCAGAAATTAATAAAAGAACCTGTACCAACAGTCCAAGAAGTATAATCAAGTATAGTAGAATAAAACTGCTTAATTCCAGGCCAAAGAGATGAGGATCTATAAACCATTTTAAACTCGTATTTTGATTTAAGAACCTTGGCTTTCAAGAGCAAAGACCAAGGTTTGTTGCTATAAGCAAAGTTCCAAGCAAGCTTAAGGAGATACGCATAATTTTCATGCTGAAGGTTAATAATCTTCAAACCTCCATTCTCAAGAGGGGAACAAATTGTCGCCCAATTAACGGTAGCGATGCCTTTTTTCAGAATATCACCAGTCCAAATAAAATTTCGACACCACTGTTCAACTTGCTTAAGAAGTGAAACAGGCCATTTATACATATTAAAGCTATAAGCTAGAAATCCAGTAATCATCGTATTGACCAATTGAATTCGACCCATCATGCTAAGAGATTTACCTTTCCAAGATGCTAGCTTCAATTTGACTTTATCAGCCAAAGGTTGAAGAAATCGACACTTTGGAGCACCAACAAAGATAGGCACTCCTAAATAATTGAACGGCAAACAACCATGACTACAGGAAAGAATACGTTGAATTTTGGTGACAAATCTTGCAGAATTATCCATGGTGAAAAAACTACTTTTAGAGTTATTAACATATTGACCAGAAAAATCACCGTATGTTTTAAGAAAAATACTCAAATTTCTAAGAGACTTAATATCCCCTCTACAAAAAACAAATATGTCATCGGCATATAAAATATGAGAGGGAGTGAGATAACCTTGTGGACTAGCCATATGTAAAATTTTCTTATCATTCACAAGCTTAGAGATACCTCTACTAAGAACTTCCTCTGCAAGACAGAAAAGTAAAGGAGACAAAGGATCACCTTGTCTAACACCTCTACTGCAAGGAAAAAAACCCACCAAACTGCCATTTATTCTGATAGATAGCATAGCTGAATGGAGAATGGTACTAATCCAACCGACAAATGAGGGGTGAAAACCAAAGCGTGTCAAAACTAGTAATAAGAACTTCCAACTCAGAGTATCAAAGGCTTTATGAATATCAACTTTGTAAGCCACATTACCTCCTCTAACCTTTTTAGAAAGCATGTTAATAGCTTCAAAAGCAATACCAATGCAATCTTGAATCTGTCTACCCTGCACAAAACCATATTGATTAGGGGAAATGATTCTACCAGCCACAAGTGCAAGCCTATCCGCCAATATCTTGGAAATAATCTTAAATTTGAAATTAGCAACAGCAATTGGCCTGTAATCTTTAATGGAATCTTAGATACCACATTACTATTCATTCCAGGGAGAACCCAATTTTGTTTAAAAAACTGTTGAACAGCATTGCAAACATCTGTCCCAATAATGTCCCAGCAAGAATGATAAAAAACTCCACCAAAACCATCAGGACCAGGAGAACTATTACCATTAAGACTAAAAACAGCAGTCTTGATTTCCAAAGAGTCCGGACCTTTAATCAACATCATATTCTCCTCAGAGGAAACTATCTTAGGAATATAACAACCAATAAAATCCTCCATACTACTTGTATTTGGAACATTAGAAATAGACTCAGCATAAAGATTTTTATAAAAGTCCAAAATATGATCCTCAATGAGTTTAGGATCCTCAGTAACCTCATTATCAATCCTTAGACAATGAATCCCACTAGAATTATTTCTCCTTTTGACCACAGCATGGAAAAAAGCAGTATTTCGATCTCCATCTTTGAACCATAACATCTTAGCCCTTTCTTTCCAAAACAAATATTGACAGTGAAGAGCATGATCAAGTTCCTCCTTAGCAATCTTTTCTTGACAGAGAAGGCCATCAATATCAGACAAACTAGCAGTCTCTAAGTTTTGTTGAATACCAAGGAGGAGACCCTGTTTAAGAAGAATTGCATTGTGAACATTACCAAAAGAATTTTTATTCCAGTCTCGGAGCTCAATTTTTAGCCTTTTTAACTTATGTTGCAAAATAAACATAGGACAACCAACAACCTTATTAGCCCAAGAATCATGAATAAGCTTCAAACATGTAATGTCCTGAAGCCACATAGAAAAGAAACGAAAATTGCTAACCTTCCTCAAAGAATTACTAGTAAGACTAGCAAGAATAGGAGAATGATCAGAACAATTTTTAACAAGAACCTGATAAGTACAAGAATCCCATTCATCCAGACACTCTCCATTACATAAAGCCCTATCCAGTCTTCTATGAATTCTATGCAACCCTCTCCTTCCATTACACCAAGTATAAGAAGATCCAGCAAAAGGCATACAAGAAAGATCATTAGTATTAATCCAATCAAGGAATTCATTACAAGAAACCTGATTAGGAGCCACCCCCCTTTACAATCATCTGCTGAGAGCACAGCATTAAAATCTCCCATAATACACCAAGGTCCTGTGAAGGAACTAAGGTCCCTCCACAAAAATCGTCTAGCCAAGTATGTGTTAGCACCATAAACACCTGCAAAACTAAAACATTTATTATGTAGAAGACAAGTTACCGAAATAAACTGATCATTGATCGAGAAATTTTGGACAAGATTAGGAACTGACAAACACCAAAGCTTAGCAGCTTTATTAACAATAGGTGACGTAGCCACCAAATTCATATTAATAGATTTGAAAAGAACGTCGAAAGCATTAGTGTACGACACCATGGGCTCAGCAAGAAAAATCATGAGGGGTTTATGTATTTTAAGTAAACTAATCAACATCTCCACAGTTTTGTGGTTTCCCAATCCTCTAACATTCCAGAAAAATGAAGAGACCTTCATTGTGACGATGTAGTGAGAACTGCCTTAGCAGTCTTTTTGGATTTACCAGTCCCCTTAGGTGGTCTCCCTGCTTTTCTTTTAGTGTGAACTATTTCCTCTCCAGTATCACTGGCATCCTCCTCCATCTCTTAGGATTAACCCAAAATTTTGAAACCACCTGATTTTCAACAGTGATATGATCCGAATTAATTTCAACAATGGCAGTCGGAATAGTTGACGCACCAATATAAGAATCACCTCCCACATCAGTAGTTTCCAAACCATCAAGAGAGGAAAAATGATTTTGCAGGACCAATGATAGTGCTTTAACATCATCTCCAAGAAATTTAGCCTTCCAAGAGGAGGTAGGAGGCGACGGAGAAGGTACAGTAACAATAGCAGAGACCTCCACATTACGACTATCAATAGGAGTCTTAATTGGTGCATCTGCATGTGATTTAGCCCTCTGAGGAGAGGTAGGACGCAAAGATACAACTATAGGAGCAGAAGCCTCCACATGATGATCATCAATAAGAGTCGTAACTGAATGTGACTTTGATCCCTTAGCTTGCATAACAACAAGTGAATTCCTTAGCATCCCTTGTTCTGGGAAATCCAAAGTGGAAGTGGACAACCCCTGCCTAGGTGAGGACCTATCATTATCCGAGGCATCCTCGAGAGGAGGCATATCTGCGAAATCATCCTCCACACCACCTATTTTATCAGAAGCAAGGTGACTCAAGGGTGACCCTGCCTTAGTCCCACTAGGAGCATTAACTGTCAATTTCTCCATGGGGTTTTCCATGAGTTTCGGCTGCGGATCTTTCTTCCGATACTCTTTACGTTGTTTAGGAACCACAGTCCTCCCCTGTTCCCGTTCATCAGAAGGTTTATTTTGAGGCCTAGGACGACCTTGATCATGGATCGCTCGGCACTGAGCAAGCTCATGCCCAATCATTTTACAGTAAGAGCAAAATGGAGGGAGCCATTCATATTCCACACCAGCTACAAAAGCAAAGTCTGGACGTTCAACCAAGAGGTGATCGGGAAGAGGGGACAACAGATCAGTATCAACAAGCACTCTAGCAAACATACCCCTATTCTTTCTCATAGTATGCTCATCCAAAGATAAGGGAGTACCAAGGCCTCTGACGATGGAAAATATCGTCCTTGGTTTCCAATACTCCAAAGGCAAATGGTAGATTCTAATCCAGGCCTAAGTTTTGGTACTCTTCATGGTAGCTGGCACAAAGTCTTTTGTCCAGGCAAACAGTCTCAAGAAACCAGGAGATAACTTCAAGGAACCCATCCCGAGGGCCCATCGCATGTCTTCTAAAGAAACGAACTCAAACTCATAAAAACCCTTTCCGAGAGGAATTGCTTTCCACGGTCCTAGAGTCTTCCACACCGAATGCAACTTTTTAGTTGAATCCAGGTGAGTGAGAGGTTTATCCCCCTTAGATAGAATAATCCGACCATGAAGATGAGTCTTGCAATCCTCAAGGCCATCCAAGTAATCTGCCTCATTAATCCGAACCACAATCATGTCTCCCTTAATACAAGGGGTAGGTAGCTCGGACAAAGGTATGTCGCATGTAGTTCCCAAAGCTTGAGCAAAAGTTTTACTTTGACTAGGCATAGCATTTACGTTCTTATCAGGAGCTGCGACTTCACAATTTTTCAAACAAATCCATGGAATAAGGAAACCCTTAGAACCCTCCGCCATTTCATAACAAGTTGCTACAAGAACAGTCCCGCCAGCAAACCACAACTGCTCACCGCACCACCGTCGCACACAATCGCACAAAATGTTTTGTTGCGCACATACATGCACACCACCGCACAAGACTCGTGCGTAAATTTGATAAACAATGTATATATTAATTCTTCCAGATAAAAAAAACTCTATATATTGTTTTGTTTTGATAAAAAAAAATGTATATATTATTTCTTGCAAATAAAAAAATATATATTGTTTCTTGCTGATAAAAAAAATATTTATTATTTCTTCCGATAGAAAAGCGGATATAGTTTTTCTTCCTGATAAAAAGAAATACAGGTAAAATATGTATATATTGTTTCTTTAAAATATAAAAAACGTATATACAGTTTCTTGCTGATAAAAAATATTTATAATTTCTTGCTGATGAGAGAAAGAGATATAGCTTTTCTTGTTTATGAAAAGAATTTATATATTGATTCTTACTGATAAAAAGAATAAATGTATATATTCTTTTTTGCTGATTAAAAAAACATCATTTTTTCCTGATAAAGAAAATGTATAAATTGCTTTTTGTTGAAAAATACATTGATAAAAAAATGTATGCATTAATTCTTCCTGATAAAAAAATTGTATATATTCTTTTTTGTTGATAAAAAAAATGATAATAAAAATGTATATATTGTTTCTGGCAAATATAAAAAAGTTATACTGTATATATTATTTCTTGCAAATAAAAAAATATATAATGTTTCTTGCTGATAAAAAAAGTATTTATTATTTCTTCTGATAGAAAAGTGGATATAGTTTTTCTACCAGATAAAAAAAAATACAGGTAAAATATGTATATATTGTTTCTTTAAAATATAAAAAACATATATACAGTTTCTTGCTGATGAGAAAAAGAGATGTAGCTTTTCTTGTTTATGAAAAAAATGCAGAGAAAAAAATTTATATATTGATTCTTACTGATAAAAAGAATAAATGTATACATTCTTTTTTGCTGATTAAAAAAACATCATTCTTTTCCTGATAAAGAAAATGTATAAATTGCTTTTTGTTGAAAAATAAATTGATAAAATATGTATGTATTAATTCTTCCTGATAAAAAATTGTACATACTCTTTTTTGTTGACAAAAAAACTGAAAATAAAAATTTGTATATTGCTTCTAGCAAATAAAAAAAGTACAAAAAAAAATTTATATTTTTTTTTTACTGATAAAAAAATGATCAAAAGAACAAATGTATAAATATTTCCTTGCTGATAAAACAATATTTATTATTTTTTTCTGATAAAACAAAAGTATATAGTGTTTTTTGTTGAAAATTTTTTATAAAAAAAAACATATATTAATTCTTCCTGATAAAAACATTGTATATATTATTTTTTGCTGATAAAAAATGTATATATTGTTTCTTTTCAATAAGAAAAAATGTATATACTGTATCTTGCTGATAAGAAAGACACAGATAAAAAAAGTTTATATATTGTTTCTTACTGATAAAAAAAATGATCAAAAGAACAAATGTATATATTGTTTCTTGCTGATAAAAAATATATATGTTTTTTTTTCTGTCTAAAAATTGTATCTAATGTGTTTTGCTGAAAAAAATTTGATAAACAATGTATATATTAATTCTTCCAGATAAAAAAAACCCTATATATTGTTTTGTTTTGACAAAAAGCAACCGATAATAAAATGTATATATTATTTCTTGCAAATAAAAAAATATATACTGTTTCTTGCTGATAAAAAAATATTTATTATTTCTTCCAATAGAAAACTGGATATAGTTTTTCTGACAGATAAAAAAAAATACAAGTAAAATATGTATATATTGTTTCTTTAAAATATAAAAAACGTATATACAGTTTCTTGCTGATAAAAAATATTTATAATTTCTTGCTGATGAGAAAAACAGATATAGCTTTTCTTGTTTATGAAAAACATGCAGAGAAAAAAATTTATATATTGATTCTTACTGATAAAAAGAATAAATGTATATATTCTTTTCTGCTGATTAAAAAAACATCATTTTTTTCCAGATAAAGAAAATGTATAAATTGCTTTTTGTTGAAAAATAAATTGATAAAAAAATGTATGTATTAATTCTTCCTGATAAAAAAATTGTATATATTCTTTTTTGTTGATAAAAAAATGATAATAAAAATGTATATATTGTTTCTGGCAAATAAAAAAAGTTATATATATTTTCTTGCTGATAAAAAATGATCTAAAGAATAAATGTATAAATTGTTCCTTGTTGATAAAACAATATTTATTGTTTTTTTCAGAAAAAACAAAAGTATATTGTGTTTTTTGTTGAAAAATTTTTATAAAAAAAAGCATATATTAATTCTTCCTGATAAAAACATTGTATATATTATTTTTTGCAGATAAAAAATGTATATATTGTTTCTTTTCAATAAAGAAAAACGTATATGCTGTTTCTTTTCAATAAAAAAAATGTATATATTGTATCTTGCTTATAAGAAAGACACAGAGAGAGAAAATTTATATATTGTTTCTTACTGATAAAAAAAATGATAAAAAGAACAGATGTATATATTTTTTTTGCTGATGAAAAAAAATTATTTTTTTCCTAATAAAGAAAAGGTATAAATTGCTTTTTGTTGAAAAATAAATTGATAAAATATGTATGTATTAATTCTTCTTGATAAAAAATTGTATATACTCTTTTTTGTT
Organism: Phaseolus lunatus; assembly: GCA_013389735.1. NCBI lineage: Eukaryota > Viridiplantae > Streptophyta > Magnoliopsida > Fabales > Fabaceae > Phaseolus > Phaseolus lunatus. Next base: position 74,651 of record JAAFYQ010000074.1, on the reverse strand, counting down.
GACAAAAAAACTGAAAATAAAAAATTTGTATATTGTTTGTAGGAAATAAAAAACGTACAAAAAAATATTTATATATTGTTTTTTACTGATAAAAAAATGATCAAAAGAACAAATGTATAAATTTTTCCTTGCCAATAAAACAATATTTATTATTTTTTTTATGATAAAACAAAACTATATAGTGTTTTTTGTTGAACAATTTTTATAATAAAAAAGCATATATTAATTCTTCCTGATAAAAACATTGTATATATTATTTTTTGCTAATAAAAAATGTATATATTGTTTCTTTTCAACAAAAAAACATGTATATACTGTATCTTGCTATAAGAAAGACACAGATAAAAAAAACTTATATATTGTTTCTTACTGATAAAAGAAATGATCAAAAGAATAAATGTATATATATTTCTTGCTGATAAAAAATATATATGGTGTTTTTTCTGTTTAAAAATTGTATCTATTGTGTTTTGTCGAAAAAAATTTGATAAACAATGTATATATTAATTCTTCCAGATAAAAGAACTCTATATATTGTTTTGTTTTGCAAAAAAAGTCGATAAAAAAATGTATATATTATTTCTTGCAAATAAAAAAATATATACTGTTTCTTGCTGATAAAAAAAATATTTATTATTTCCTCCGATAGAAAAGTGGATATAGTTTTTCTTCCAGATAAAAAAAATACAGGTAAAATATGTGTATATTGTTTCTTTAAAATATAAAAAACGTATATACAGTTTCTTGCTGATAAAAAATATTTATAATTTCTTGCTAATGAGAAAAAGAGATATAGCTTTTCTTGTTTATGAAAAAATTGCAGAGAAAATTTTTTATATATTGATTCTTACTGATAAAAAGAATAAATGTATATATTCTTTTTTGTTGATTAAAAAAACATCATTTTTTTCCTAATAAAGAAAAGGTATAAATTGCTTTTTGTTGAAAAATAAATTGATAAAATATGTATGTATTAATTCTTCTTGATAAAAAATTGTATATACTCTTTTTTGTTGACAAAAAAACTGAAAATAAAAAATTTGTATATTGTTTCTAGGAAATAAAAAACGTACAAAAAAATATTTATATATTGTTTTTTACTGATAAAAAAATGATCAAAAGAAGAAATGTATAAATTTTTCCTTGCCAATAAAACAATATTTATTATTTTTTTTATGATAAAACAAAGCTATATAGTGTTTTTTGTTGAACAATTTTTATAATAAAAAAGCATATATTAATTCTTCCTGATAAAAACATTGTATATATTATTTTTTGCTGATAAAAAATGTATATATTGTTTCTTTTCAATAAAAAAACATGTATATACTGTATCTTGCTATAAGAAAGACACAGATAAAAAAAACTTATATATTGTTTCTTACTGATAAAAGAAATGATCAAAAGAATAAATGTATATATATTTCTTGCTGATAAAAAATATATATGGTTTTTTTTCTGTTTAAAAATTGTATCTATTGTGTTTTGTCGAAAAAAATTTGATAAACAATGTATATATTAATTCTTCCAGATAAAAGAACTCTATATATTGTTTTGTTTTGCAAAAAAAGTCGATAAAAAAATGTATATATTATTTCTTGCAAATAAAAAAATATATACTGTTTCTTGCTGATAAAAAAATATTTATTATTTCCTCCGATAGAAAAGTGGATATAGTTTTTCTTCCGGATAAAAAAAATACAGGTAAAATATGTGTATATTGTTTCTTTAAAATATAAAAAACGTATATACAGTTTCTTGCTGATAAAAAATATTTATAATTTCTTGCTAATGAGAAAAAGAGATATAGCTTTTCTTGTTTATGAAAAAATTGCAGAGAAAATTTTTTATATATTGATTCCTACTGATAAAAAGAATAAATGTATATATTCTTTTTTGTTGATTAAAAAAACATCATTTTTGTCCTGATAAAGAAAATGTATAAATTGCTTTTTGTTGAAAAATAAATTGATGAAAAAAAGTATGTATTAATTCTTCCTGATAAAAAAATTGTAGATATTCTTTTTTGTTGATAAAAAAAATGATAATAAAAATGTATATATGCTTTCTAGCAAATAAAAAAAAGTTATATATATTTTCTTGCTGATAAAAAAAGTAGAAAAAAAAATTATATACTATTTTTTACTGATAAAAAATGATCGAAAGAATAAATGTATAAATTGTTCCTTGTTGATAAAAAATATTTATTATTTTTTTCTGATAAAACAAAACTATATAGTTTTTTTGTTGAAAAATTTTTAGAAACAAAAGCATATATTAATTCTTCCTGATAAAAGCATTGTATATATTATTTTTTGCTGATAAAGAATGTATATATTGTTTCTTTTCAATAAAGAAAAACGTATATAGTGTTTCTTTTCAATAAAAAAACTGTATATATTGTATCTTGCTGATAAGAAAGACACAGACAAAGAAAATTTATATATTGTTTCTTACTGATAAAAAAAATAATAAAAAGAAGAAATGTATATATTGTTTTTTGCTAATAAAAAAAAGTTATTTTTTTCCTAATAAAGAAAATGTATAAATTGCTTTTTGTTGAAAAATAAATATATAAAATATGCATGTATTAATTCTTCGTGATAAAAAATTGTATATACTCTTTTTTGTTGACAAAAAAACTGAAAATAAAAATTTGTATATTGTGTCTAGCAAATAAAAAAAGTACGAAAAAAAATTTATGTATTGTTTTTTACTGATAAAAAAATGATCAAAAGAACAAATGTATGAATATTTCCTTGCTTATAAAACAATATTTATTATTTTTTTTGTGATAAAACAAAAGTATATAGTGTTTTTTGTTGAAAACTTTTTATAAAAAAAAAAGCATATATTAATTCTTCCTTATAAAAACATTGTATATATTATTTTTGGCTGATAAAAAATGTATATATTGTTTCTTTTCAATAAGAAAAAATGTATATACTGTATCTTGCTGATAAGAAAGACACAGATAAAAAAAGTTTATATATTGTTTCTTACTGATTAAAAAAATGATGAAAAGAACAAATGTATATATTTTTTCTTGCTGATAAAAAATATATATGTTTTTTTTTTCTGTTTAAAAATTGTACCTATTGTGTTTTGTCGAAAAATTTTTGATAAACAATGTATATATTAACTCTTCCAGATAAAAAAACTCTATTTATTGTTTTGTTTTGATAAAAAAAACCGATAAAAAAATGTATACATTATTTCTTGCAAATAAAAAAATATATACTGTTTCTTGCTGATAAAAAAAATATTTATTATTTCTTCCGATAGAAAAGTGGATATAGTTTTTCTTGCTGATAAAAAAAATATTTATTATTTCTTCCGATAGAAAAGTGGATATAGTTTTTCTTCCAGATAAAAAAAATACAGGTAAAATATGTATATATTGTTTCTTTAAAATATAAAAAACGTATATACAGTTTCTTGCTGATAAAAAATATCTATAATTTCTTGCTGATGAGAAAAAGAGATATAGCTTTTCTTGTTTATGAAAAAACTGCAGAGAAAAAAATTTATATATTGAATCTTACTGATAAAAGGAATAAATGTATATATTCTTTTTTGCTGATTAAAAAAACATCATTTTTTTCCTGATAAAGAAAATGTATAAATTGTTTTTTGTTGAAAAATAAATTGATAAAAAAATGTATGCATTAATTCTTCCTGATAAAAAAATGTATATATATATTCTTTTTTGTTGATAAAAAAAATGATAATAAAAATGTATATATTGTTTCTGGCAAATAAAAAAAAGTTATATATATTTTCTTGCTGATAAAAAAAGTAGAAAAAAAATTATATACTATTTTTTACTGATAAAAAATGATCGAAAGAATAAATGTATAAATTGTTCCTTGTTGATAAAAAATATTTATTATTTTTTTCTGATAAAACAAAACTATATAGTGTTTTTTGTTGAAAAATCTTTAGAAACAAAAGCATATATTAATTCTTCCTGATAAAAGCATTGTATATATTATTTTTTGCTGATAAAGAATGTATATATTTTTTCTTTTCAATAAAGAAAAACGTATGTAGTGTTTCTTTTCAATAAAAAAACTGTATATATTGTATCTTGCTGATAAGAAAGACACAGACAAAGAAAATTTATATATTGTTTCTTACTGATAAAAAAAATAATAAAAAGAACAAATGTATATATTGTTTTTTGTTAATAAAAAAAGTTATTTTTTTCCTGATAAAGAAAATGTATAAATTGCTTTTTGTGGAAAAATAAATTGATAAAATATGTATGTATTAATTCTTCTTGATAAAAAATTGTATATACTCTTTTTTGTTGACAAAAAAACTGAAAATAAAAATTTGTATATTGTTTCTAACAAATAAAAAAAGTACAAAAAAAATTTATATATTGTTTTTTACTGATAAAAAAATGATCAAAAGAACAAATGTATAAATATTTCCTTGCCGATAAAACAATATTTATTATTTTTTTAATGTAAAACAAAAGTATATAGTGTTTTTTGTTGAAAAATTTTTATAAAAAAAAAAGCATATATTAATTCTTCCTGATAAAAAAATTGTATATATTCTTTTTTGTTGATAAAATAAAATGATAATAAAAATGTATATATATTTTCTGGCAAATAAAAAAAAGTTATATATATTTTCTTACTGATAAAAAAAGTACAAAAAAAAATTATATTCTATTTTTTACTGATAAAAAATGATCTAAAGAATAAATGTATAAATTGTTCCTTGTTGATAAAAAATATTTATTATTTTTTTCTGATAAAACAAAACTATATAGTTTTTTTGTTGAAAATTTTTAGAAACAAAAGCATATATTAATTCTTCCTGATAAAGGCATTGTATATATTATTTTTTGCTGATAAAGAATGTATATATTGTTTCTTTTCAATAAAGAAAAACGTATATAGTGTTTCTTTTCAATAAAAAAACTGTATATATTTGATCCGGTCGGTCAGCTAGTCGATGACGTCAGCAGCAGACGACCACGTGGACCATTCAAAGGGTGACACGTGGTAGAAGATAGCAGGTGAATCAGAGGGGAGATCACTCAGAACGGTGATCGGTGGTCAGTTGCTAAAGTGACCACCACCAGCAGATCAGTGCCTAGATGAGCGCCTGACAGCAGAGCACGAGAAGTAATGAAGCACTGATCAGTCATCGGTGCAAGGTCATCAGGAAGAAGGGTGATGAACACCTCTTTGTCGAGAAAGAAGTCCTCAATTCGAACAAAGAGCTCACCAATGAAGTCCTCAGAGGGTAAGAGATGTGAGCGATGACAAGGTGGTGAGATGTCCCTTCAGCGCGCTACTCATGTCCTTACGCGTAGAGCCAGGTAGGTCGCCCGGGCCAATGACTTAGTCTCTTCGCTGAAACAAGTTAACAGCTTGAGACTGGGGGGCTTGTGTACCGACCAGTCCTCAGACACCGAGAACAGGGAGTAAAGGGCGAACCACGTCAGATGGGTCCCACAGCATGGGCCAAAGCCACGTGAGGAAGGGACCCCATTAGAGGGTGATCAGTCATCGGTGTGTTCCCTTAGAGAAGGGTGATCAGTCATTCCCCTCAGAGTAGGGTGATCAGTCATCGGTATGTTCCCTTAGAGAAGGGTGATCAGTCATTCCCCTCAGAGTAGGGTGATCAGTCGTCGGTGTGTCCCCTGAGAGAAGGGTGATTAGTCATCAGCATTTTCCCGCAGGGAAGGGTGAGTAGTCATCAGACCACCAGGATGGGCTGAGGTGTCATCGTCACTCAGCAGGTCGAGGAGTCCTCGGCAACAGAGTATGGCGAGGTGACATCGGCCTTGGGTGGAGACGAGGTGACATCGGCCCTGGGGGAAGACCAGTTATCAGTAAACATGCCCAGAGGTAAGGAGAGGCCTGGATCACGAAGTGCCTATGCGGGTAGCAGGGAGAGCACAGTTGGGTGTAGAGTCGTGAGGGGACGAGTACTCACCAGAGCTACGGTTTTCCCAGTGAAGCTACATGCATGGCACGTGAACAGTGAAGGCACTCCCAGAACAGGTGGCCCCAGAGACTAGGTGCACAAGGAGGCACCCAGGTGGCCACCCTGTTAAAGTTTGCACTCCAGAGAAGGAAACCTTATGTGCTAGATTACCCTAAGATTGGGTGATAGCGGCGCAAGGGTATTCCAGTAAACCCTAAATATGGCTAGTAGCGCAGTAAACCCTAATTAGGGCTAGCGGTGCAGTAAACCCTAGACTATATAAGGGACAGTAAAATACTTCACAAAGGTACGCAGTTTCTAGACCTAAACACAGAGAGAAACTCAATACACTTGGTGTTCCTTGCCTTACACTGACTTGAGCGTCGGAGTGCAAACGGCCTCTAGGGCGCCCCCTTTCTCTTTTGCAGGTGCAGATTGCTTCGAAAGAACCAACATATCAACGTGAGGAAGGAGGCGTGTGAGTGTCGTGAGTCAATCGACAGGCGGGTCAACCGGCAAGAACAATATTGTATCTTGCTGATAAGAAAGACACAGACAAAGAAAATTTATATATTGTTTCTTACTGATAAAAAAAATAATAAAAAGAACAAATGTATATATTGTTTTTTGCTAATAAAAAAAGTTATTTTTTTCCTGATAAAGAAAATGTATAAATTGCCTTTTGTTGAAAAATAAATTGATAAAATATGTATGTATTAATTCTTCCCGATAAAAAATTGTATATACTCCTTTTTGTTGACAAAAAAACTGAAAATAAAAATTTGTATATTGTGTCTAGCAAATAAAAAAAGTATGAAAAAAAATTTATGTATTGTTTTTTACTGATAAAAAAATGATCAAAAGAACAAATGTATAAATATTTCCTTGCTGATAAAATAATATTTATTATTTTTTTCTGATAAAACAAAAGTATATAGTGTTTTTTGTTGAAAAATTTTTATAAAAAAAAGCATATATTAATTCTTCCTGATAAAAACATTGTATATATTATTTTTTGCTGATAAAAAATGTATATATTGTTTCTTTTCAATAAGAAAAAATGTATATACTGTATCTTGCTGATAAGAAAGACACAGATAAAAAAAGTTTATATATTGTTTCTTACTGATAAAAAAAATGATAAAAAGAACAAATGTATATATGGTTTCTTGCTGATAAAAAATATATATGTTTTTTTTTTCTGTTTAAAAATTGTACCTATTGTGTTTTGTCAAAAAAAATTTGATAAACAATGTATATATTAATTCTTTCAGATAAAAAAACTCTATATATTGTTTTGTTTTGATAAAAAAAACCAATAAAAAAATGTATACATTATTTCTTGCAAATAAAAAAATATATACTGTTTCTTGCTGATAAAAAAAATATTTATTATTTCTTCCGATAGAAAAGTGGATATAGTTTTTCTTCCAGATAAAAAAAATACAGGTAAAATATGTATATATTGTTTCTTTAAAATATAAAAAACGTATATACAGTTTCTTGCTGATAAAAAATATCTATAATTTCTTGCTGATGAGAAAAAGAGATATAGCTTTTCTTGTTTATGAAAAAACTGCAGAGAAAAAAATTTATATATTGAATCTTACTAATAAAAGGAATAAATGTATATATTATTTTTTGCTGATTAAAAAAACATCATTTTTTTCCTGATAAAGAAAATGTATAAATTGTTTTTTGTTGAAAAATAAATTGATAAAAAAATGTATGCATTAATTCTTCCTGATAAAAAAATTGTATATATTCTTTTTTGTTGATAAAAAATGTAAGGACCTAGAAAATTTTATTGGAATGAAAGTGATATATTTTAAGTGAATTCTAAGTATGTTTTTATTTAAAATATAAAGGAAGGAAAGTGTAGCTTAGAAGTCTACGAGATCGCCGTTGTTGAAGACGGAGGCGATCTCCGACTTCTCTAGTACATAATCGCCTGTCACCTAGAGTACACATGATTGCCAATCGCCTATGGTGTACATGATCGCCGAAAGTGCACTTAGTATGTGGTCAAGATGTTGGATCAACCATAGTGGGTTCCAAAAACCACGCGTATCAAGGTGTGGGTTGAGCCTTAGATACGCTGTGCATGCGAAGCTCTATGCTTGAGCATAAGAAATCGTCCTTAGTGTTGCATGCATGGGCACACGAGGAGTAGTGCTGATCTATTCTTGGAAATGTGAAGCTACCGACGTCACCAAGCCATGTGGAGGTGATACCTTGGACGTAACATAGTGGGATGAAGAACCTTCAGCAAGGCGTGGCGATGTGTCATCAGTCATCGCCGGTATGAGAGGCATCGGTGGATGGTGGATGGTCATCGCGCGACTAGGCATCGGTGGATGGTGGAGGGTCATCGCGCGACCAGGCATCGGTGGATGGTGGAGGGTCATCGCGCGACCAGGCATCGGTGAATGGTGGATGGTCATCGCGCGACCAGGCATCGGTGGATCTTGTTTCACACAGATAAGGTAGGACCCAGGCTCCCAGCATGAGTATCTTGCATGCACGACACGTAGTCAGGGAGAGTGCTTCAGAACAGTGGCTCCAAAGAGTTGGTATGGAAAGTGACCCAGAGTTGGTGTACGCAGAGACCCACGTGGCATTACTGTTAAAGGAAATGTACACGCAAGCTTCCCTGCAGAGTGGGTGGTGGCAGCAGCATTCCTGGGAAGGGTGGCTTAAGTTCAAACTTCAGTCTGGATAGGCAAGGTTGGAACGCTGCTTGAGTAGAGAGAAATTGAGTGAGTTGGCTTTAGCTCCCTGTTTCTTCCCTCTCCTTCTCCATACGTTCAGACGTCCTAACGCACCAGTTGGCTATCGGCGACTACCATAGAGCACCTGGGAGGTTCTCTGCAAGTTCTCCAAACCGGACGCTAAAACAGAGTAAGTCGTTTCGCTCTGTTCTTCGAGTCGATCCTGCACTTGAGAGGGTTGCCTCTGCATAGGCGTTGCATGCAGCTCTCTTGGCTTCAGGAATCGTCTCTGTTAACGTAGAAATGAGTGGTATAGCTAGTTTTGTGACTAAGGCTCCATGGTGCAGGCTAAGGCATCCTTGAATCTCGTTGGGTTGGAGCTCTTAGTGAAGTTTACGCTAGTCCAGGTAAGGGAAGCTAGCTTTATTTTCAAGAAAACCTTAAGCTAGAAGATTTTGATGTTAGGGCGACGTGGTCGCCGGTTTCAAATGTTATCGCATAATCCCCTGTTTTTGGACGTGATCGCCGGTTTTAATGTTGATTTCGAACTCCCCTGTTTTAGTCTCGTTGAAACTGTTTGAGATTGAAATGTGAAATGCATGTGATATTTGAAAATCTTAACCTTGGAATGATTGTTGCTGTGATTGGAATCGTTCATTTAAGTGTTATATGATTGTTGAATGTTGTGAATGTGGGATCAAGGCATAGTATTTTCAGGAAAGAAAATACCGTGTAAGATTGTGTAGAATGTGCATTGATCGGTGATTTCTATAATGAGATATCCTGACTCTCCTGATATAATGGAATCATATAGATGAAGTTATTCAGTCGTTGAGAGTCGATGGAGGTTCATATGTATGGGTAAGTGGTTTGAAAGATAACTACTTGACCTGTTGTATGGATTAACCCTGTCATACTAGGAGAGTGATGAGATTATGTTTATGCGCATAGCTGTGGGAACTTTACAGCAATGTAGTATGACAGGTGCAGATCTCTGAGTCTAATCAATGCACGAGTCTTCCGGAAGTAGTGTCAAGTGTCTATGTGTGATGAGTCAGTGGAAGTCTGACGTGAGAAATGAGAAATATTGAAATTTGATAGACACTTGAGGAGATTGTAAAATGTGTGATTTCTTGAGGGATTTTATGTGGGTGTTTTAAATCTGTTTTTTTTTAGGTTTAAAATATCTAGCTTACCCTGTGTCTTTGTTCTGTGGCTGTTTTCTTAAACCTGTGATGATCGTGTATAATTTACACGGGAGCAGATGATGTTGCAGGAAGTAGAGCTCCTCAGTGAGTGGCCGCCAGAAAGAGATCGCCTGTTTTTCTTTTTATGCTGTACTTAGGATTTATTTTGAAACACTTGATGGAGATGTATTCAAGCCCCTATAAGAGGGATGTTTCTCTTTGAAGATACAATGTATGGGATGATGTATTTTCATTATATATACATATGTTAATTTTATAAATTAATGTTTTACGCTTATTCTAGTATATCAATATGAAAAGGAATTGAGGGGCGTTACAAAAAAAATGATAATAAAAATGTATATATTGTTTCTGGCAACTAAAAAATAGTTATATATATTTTCTTGTTGATAAAAAAAGTAGAAAAAATATTATATACTGTTTTTTACTGATAAAAAATGATCAAAAGAATAAATGTATAAATTGTTCCTTGTTGATAAAACAATATTTATTATTTTTTTATGATAAAACAAAAGTATATAGTGTTTTTTGTTGAAAAATATTTATAAAAAAAAGCATATATTAATTCTTCCTGATAAAAACATTTTATATATTATTTTTTGCTGATAAAAAATGTATATATTGTTTCTTTTCAATAAAAAAAATGTATATACTGTATCTTACTGATAAGAAAGACACAGATAAAAAATTTTTATATATTGTTTCTTACTGATAAAAAAATGATCAAAAGAACAAATGTATATATTGTTTCTTGCTGATAAAAAATATATATGTTTTTTTTTTTCTGTTTAAAAATTGTATCTATTGTGTTTTGTCGACAAAAATTTGATAAGCAATGTATATATTAATTCTTCCAGATAAACAAACTCTATATATTGTTTTGTTTTCATAAAAAAAACTGATAAAAAAATGTATATATTATTTCTTGCAAACAAAAAAATATATACTGTTGCTTGCTGATAAAAAAAATATTTATTATTTCTTCCGATAGAAAAGTGGATATAGTTTTTCTTCCAGATAAAAAAAATACAGGTAAAATATATATATATATATATATATATATATATATATATTGTTTCTTTACAATATAAAAAACGTATATACAGTTTCTTGCTGATAAAAAATATTTATAATTTCTTGCTGATGAGAAAAAGAGATATAGCTTTTCTTGTTTATGAAAAAAATGCAGAGAAAAAAATTTATACATTGATTCTTACTGATAAAAGGAATAAATGTATATATTCTTTTTTTCTGATTAAAAAAACAGCATTTTTTTCCTGATAAAGAAAATGTATAAATTGCTTTTTCTTGAAAAATAAATTGATAAAAAAATGTATGTATTAATTCTTGCTGATAAAAAAATTGTAGATATTCTTTTTTGTTGATAAAAACAATTATAATAAAAATGTATATATTGTTTCTGGCAAATAAAAAAAAGTTATATATATTTTCTTGCTGATAAAAAAACTAGAAAAAAAAATTATATACTGCTTTTTACTGATAAAAAATGATCAAAAGAATAAATGTATAAATTGTTCCTTGTTGATAAAAAAATATTTATTATTTTTTTATGATAAAATAAAAGTATATAGTTTTATTTTTTGAAAAAATTTTATATAAAAAAGCATATATTAATTCTTCCTGATAAAAACATTGTATATATTTTTTTTTGCTGATAAAAAATGTATATATTATTTCCTTCCAATAATAAAAACGTATATACTGTTTCTTTTCAATAAAAAAAATGTATATATTGTATCTTGCTGATAAGAAAGACACAGACAAAGAAAATTTATATATTGTTTCTTATAGATAAAAAAATGATAAAAAGAACAAATGTATATATTCTTTTGTGCTGATAAAAAAAATTATTTTTTTCCTGATAAAGAAAATGTAGAAATTGGTTTTTGTTGAAAAATAAATTGATAAAATATGTATGTATTAATTCTTCCTGATAAATTGTATATACTCTTTTTTGTTGGCAAAAAAACTGAAAATAAAAATTTGTATATTGTTTCTAGCAAATCAAAAATGTACAAAAAAAAAATTTATATATTATGTTTTACTGATAAAAAAGTGATCAAAAGAACAAATGTATAAATACTTCCTTGCTAATAAAACAATATTTATTATTTTTTTCTGATAAAACAAAAGTATATAGTGTTTTTTGTTTAAAAAATTTTATAAAGAAAAACATATATTAATTCTTCCTGATAAAAACATTGTATATATTATTGTTTGCTGATAAAAAATGTATATATTGTTTCTTTTCAATAAAAAAAAAACGTATATACTGTTTCTTTTCAATAAAAAAAAAGGTATATATTGTATCTTGCTGATATGAAAGACACAGATAAAGAAAATTTATATATTGTATCTTACTGATAAAAAGAACAAACGTATATACTGTTTTTTGCTGATAAAAAAAATTATTTTTTTCCTAATAAAGAAAATGTATAAATTGCTTTTTGTTGAAAAATAAATTGATAAAATATGTATGTATTAATTCTTCCTGATAAAAAATTGTATATACTCTTTTTTGTTGACAAAAAAACTGAAAATAAAAATTTGTATATTGTTTCTAGCAAATAAAAAAAGTACAAAAAAAATTTACATATGTATTAATTCTTCCTGAGAAAAACATTGTATGTATTATTTTTTGCTGATAAAAATGTATATATTATTTCTTTTCAATAAAAAAAATGTATATACTGTATCTTGCTGATAAGCAAGACACAGATAAAAAAAGTTTATATATTGTTTTTTACTGATAAAAAAAATGATCAAAAGAACAAATGTATATATTGTTTCGTGCTGATAAAAAATATGTATGTTTTTTTTTTTTGTTTAAAAATTGTATCTATTGTGTTTTGTCGAAAAAAAATTGATAAACAATGTATATATTAATTCTTCCAGATAAAAAAAAAACTCTATATATTGTTTTGTTTTGATAAAAAAAGTTGATAAAAAAAAGTATATATTATTTCCTGCAAAAAAAAAATTATATACTGTTTTTTACTGATAAAAAATGATCAAAAGAATAAATGTATAAATTGTTCCTTGTTGATAAAACAATATTTATTATTTTTTTCTGATAAAACAAAAGTATATAGTGTTTTTTGTTGAAAATTTTTTATAAAAAAAAGCGTATATTAATTCTTCCTGATAAAAACATTGTATATATTATTTTTTGCTAATAAAAAATATATATATTGTTTCTTTTCAATTAATAAAAAAAACGTATATACTGTTTCTTTTCAATAAAAAAATGTATATATTGTATCTTGCTGATAAGAAAGACACAGACAAAGAAAATTTATATATTGTTTCTTATAGATAAAAAAATGATAAAAAGAACAAATGTATATATTCTTTTGTGCTGATAAAAAAAATTATTTTTTTCCTGATAAAGAAAATGTAGAAATTGGTTTTTGTTGAAAAATAAATTGATAAAATATGTCTGTATTAATTCTTCCTGATAAAAAATTGTATATACCCTTTTTTGTTGACAAAAAAACTGAAAATAAAAATTTGTATATTGTTTCTAGCAAATAAAAAAAGTACAAAAAAAATTTATATATTGTTTTTTACTGATAAAAAATGATCAAAAGAAAAAATGGATAAATATTTCCTTGCTGATAAAACAATATTTATTATTTTTTGTGATAAAACAAAAGTATATAGTGTTTTTTGTTGAAAGTTTTTTATAAAAAAAAAGCATATATTAATTCTTCCTGAGAAAAACATTGTATGTATTATTTTTTGCTGATAAAAAATGTATATATTATTTCTTTTCAATAAAAAAAATGTATATACTGTATCTTGCTGATAAGCAAGACACAGATAAAAAAAGTTTATATATTGTTTCTTACTGATAAAAAAAATGATCAAAAGAACAAATGTATATATTGTTTCGTGCTGATAAAAAATATGTATGTTTTTTTTTTTTGTTCAAAAATTGTATCTATTGTGTTTTGTCGAAAAAAATTTGATAAACAATGTATATATTAATTCTTCCAGATTAAAAAAAAACTCTATATATTGTTTTGTTTTGATAAAAAAAAGTGATAAAAAAATGTATATATTATTTCCTGCAAAAAAAAAAAAATTATATACTGTTTTTTACTGATAAAAAATGATCAAAAGAATAAATGTATAAATTGTTCCTTGTTGATAAAACAATATTTATTATTTTTTTCTGATAAAACAAAAGTATTGTGTTTTTTGCTGAAAATTTTTTATAAAAAAAAGCATATATTAATTCTTCCTGATAAAAACATTGTATATATTCTTTTTTGCTGATAAAAAATGTATATATTGTTTCTTCTCAATAAAAAAAAACGGAAATACTGTTTCTTTTCAAAAAAAAAAATGTATATATTGTATCTTGCTGATAAGAAAGACACAGACAAAGAAAATTTATATATTGTATCTTACTAATAAAAAAACTGATAAAAAGAACAAATGTATATTTTTTTTTTGCTGATAAAAAAAAATTATTTTTTTCCTGATAAAGAAAATGTATAAATTGCTTTTTGTTGAAAAATAAATTGATAAAATATGTATGTATTAATTCTTCCTGATAAAAATTTGTATATACTCCTTTTTGTTGACAAAAAAACTGAAAATAAAAATTTGTATATTGTTTCTGGCAAATAAAGAAAGTACAAAAAAAAATTTATATATTGTTTTTTACTGATAAAAAAATGATAAAAAGAACAAATGTATAAATATTTCCTTGCTGATAAAACAATATTTATTATTTTTTTCTGATAAAACAAAAGTATATAGTGTTTTTTGTTGAAAATATTTTATAAAAAAAAAGCATATATTAATTCTTCCTGAGAAAAACATTGTATGTATTATTTTTTGCTGATAAAAAATGTATATATTATTTCTTTTCAATAAAAAAAATGTATATACTGTATCTTGCTAATAAGCAAGACACAGATAAAAAAAGTTTATATATTGTTTCTTACTGATAAAAAAAATTATCAAAAGAACAAATGTATATATTGTTTCGTGCTGATAAAAAATATGTATGTCTTTTTTTGTTTAAAAATTGTATCTATTGTGTTTTGTCGAAAAAAATTTGATAAACAATGTATATATTAATTCTTCCGGATAAAAAAAAACTCTATATATTTTGATAAAAAAAATTGATAAAAAAATGTATATATTATTTCCTGGAAAAAAAAAATTATATACTGTTTTTTACTGATAAAAAATGATCAAAAGAATAAATGTATAAACTGTTCCTTGTTGATAAAACAATATTTATTATTTTTTTCTGATAAAACAAAAGTATATAGTGTTTTTTGCTGAAAATTTTTTATAAAAAAAAGCATATATTAATTCTTCCTGATAAAAGCATTGTATATATTCTTTTTTGCTGAAAAAAAATGTATATAATGTTTCTTCTCAATAAAAAAAAACGGAAATACTGTTTCTTTTCAAAAAAAAAAATGTATATATTGTATCTTGCTGATAAGAAAGACACAGACAAAGAAAATTTATATATTGTATCTTACTAATAAAAAAACTGATAAAAAGAACAAATGTATATATTGTTTTTTGCTAATAAAAAAAAATTATTTTTTTCCTGATAAAGAAAATGTATAAATTGCTTTTTGTTGAAAAATAAATTGATAAAATATGTATGTTTTAATTGTTCCTGATAAAAATTTGTATATACTCCTTTTTGTTGACAAAAAAACTGAAAATAAAAATTTGTATATTGTTTCTGGCAAATAAAGAAAGTACAAAAAAAAATTTATATATTGTTTTTTACTGATAAAAAAATGATAAAAAGAACAAATGTATAAATATTTCCTTGCTGATAAAACAATATTTATTATTTTTTTCTGATAAAACAAAAGTATATAGTGTTTTTTGTTGAAAATATTTTATAAAAAAAAAAGCATATATTAATTCTTCCTGATAAGAACATTGTATATATTATTTTTTGCTGAAAAAAAATGTATATATTTTTTCTTTTCAATAAAAAAAATGTATATGCTGTATCTTCCTGATAAAAACATTGTATATATTATTTTTTGCTGATAAAAAATGTATATATTATTTCTTTTCAATAAAAAAAATGTATATGCTGTATCTTGCTGATAAGAAAGACACAAATAAAAAAAGTTTATATATTGTTTCTTACTGATAAAAAAATGATCAAAAGAAGAAATGTATATACTGTTTCTTGCTGATAAAAAATATATATGTTTTTTTTTGTCTAAAAATTGTATCTATTGTGTTGTGTCGAAAAAAATTTGATAAACAATGTATATATTAATTCTTCCAGATAAAAAAACTCTATATATTATTTTGTTTTGATAAAAAAATCCAATAAAAAGATGTATATATTATTTCTTGCAAATAAAAATATATATATTGTTTCTTGCTCATAAAAAAAAATTTTATTATTTCTTCCGATAGAAAGTGGATGTAGTTTTTCTTCCAGATAAAAACAAATACAGGTAAAATATGTATATATTGTTTCTTTAAAATATAAAACACGTATATACAATTTCTTGTTGATAAAAAATATTTATAATTTCTTGCAAATGAGAAAAAGAGATATAGATTTTCTTGTTTATGAAAAAATTGCGGAGAAAAAAATTTATATATTGATTCTTACTGATAAAAAGAATAAATGTATATATTCTTTTTTGCTGATTAAAGAAACATCATTTTTTTCCTGATAAAGAAAATGTATAAATTGCTTTTTGTTGGAAAATAAATTGATAAAAAAATGTATGTATTAATTGTTCCTGATAAAAAAATTATATATATTCTTTTTTGTTGATAAAAAAAATGATAATAAAAATGTATATATTGTTTCTGGCAAATAAAAACAGTTATATATATTTTCTTGCTGATAAAAAAAGTAGAAAAAAAAATTATATACTGTTTTTTACTGATAAAAGATGATCAAAAGAATAAATGTATAAATTGTTCCTTGTTGATAAAACAATATTTATTTATTTTTTCTGATAAAACAAAAGTATGTAGTGTTTTTTGTTGAAAAATTTTTATAAAAAAAAGCATATATTAATTCTTCCTGATCAAAACATTGTATATATTATTTTTTGCTGATAAAAAATGTATATATTGTTTCTTTTCAATAAATAAAGAAAACGTATATACTGTTTCTTTTCAATAAAAAAAATGTATATATTGTATCTTGCTGATAAGAAAGACACAGACAAAGAAAATTTATATATTGTTTCTTACTCATAAAAAAAATGATAAAAAGAACAAATGTATATATTGTTTTTTGCTGATAAAAAAAATTATTTTTTTCCTGATAAAGAAGATGTATAAATTGCTTTTTGTTGAAAAATAAATTGATAAAATATGTCTGTATTAATTCTTCCTGATAAAAAATTGTATATACCCTTTTTTGTTGACAAAAAAACTGAAAATAAAAATTTGTATATTATTTCTAGCAAATAAAAAAAGTACAAAAAAAATTTATATATTGTTTTTTACTGATAAAAAATGATCAAAAGAAAAAATGTATAAATATTTCCTTGCTGATAAAACAATATTTATTATTTTTTCTGATAAAACAAAAGTATATAGTGTTTTTTGTTGAAAAATTTTTATATAAAAAAAGCATATATTAATTCTTCCTGAGAAAAACATTGTATGTATTATGTTTTGCTGATAAAAAATGTATATATTATTTCTTTTCAATAAAAAAAATTTATATACTGTATCTTGCTGATAAGCAAGACACAGATAAAAAAAGTTTATATATGGTTTCTTACTGATAAAAAAAATGATCAAAAGAACAAATGTATATATTGTTTCGTGCTGATAAAAAATATGTATGTTTTTTTTTTGTTTAAAAATTGTATCTATTGTGTTTTGTCGAAAAAAATTTGATAAACAATGTATATATTAATTCTTCCAGATAAAAAAAAACTCTATATATTGTTTTGTTTTGATAAAAAAATGTATATATTATTTCCTGCAAAAAAAAAAAATTATATACTGTTTTTTAATGATAAAAAATGATCAAAAGAATAAATGTATAAACTGTTCCTTGTTGATAAAACAATATTTATTATTTTTTTCTGATAAAACAAAAGTATATAGTGTTTTTTGCTGAAATTTTTTTATAAAAAAAAGCATATATTAATTCTTCCTTATAATAGCATTGTATATATTCTTTTTTGCTGATAAAAAATGTATATATTGTTTCTTCTCAATAAAAAAAAACGGAAATACTGTTTCTTTTCAAAAAAAAAAATGTATATCTTGTATTTTGCTGATAAGAAAGACACAGACAAAGAAAATTTATATATTGTATCTTACTAATAAAAAAATTGATAAAAAGAACAAATGTATATATTGTTTTTTGCTGATAAAAAAAATTATTTTTTTCCTGATAAAGAAGATGTATAAATTGCTTTTTGTTGAAAAATAAATTGATAAAATATGTCTGTATTAATTCTTCCTGATAAAAAATTGTATATACCCTTTTTTGTTGACAAAAAAACTGAAAATAAAAATTTGTATATTATTTCTAGCAAATAAAAAAAGTACAAAAAAAATTTATATACTGTTTTTTACTGATAAAAGATTATCAAAAGAATAAATGTATAAATTGTTCCTTGTTGATAAAACAATATTTATTTATTTTTTCTGATAAAACAAAAGTATATAGTGTTTTTTGTTGAAAAATTTTTATATAAAAAAAGCATATATTAATTCTTCCTGAGAAAAACATTGTATGTATTATTTTTTGCTGATAAAAAATGTATATATTATTTCTTTTCAATAAAAAAAATGTATATACTGTATCTTGCTAATAAGCAAGACACAGATAAAAAAAGTTTATATATTGTTTCTTACTGATAAAAAAAATGATCAAAAGAACAAATGTATATATTGTTTCGTGCTGATAAAAAATATGTATGTTTTTTTTTTTTGTTTAAAAATTGTATCTATTGTGTTTTGTCGAAAAATATTTGATAAACAATGTATATATTAATTCTTCCAGATAAAAAAAAACTCTATATATTGTTTTGTTTTGATAAAAAAAAGTGATAAAAAAATGTATATATTATTTCCTGCAAAAAAAAAAAAATTATATACTGTTTTTTACTGATAAAAAATGATCAAAAGAATAAATGTATAAATTGTTCCTTGTTGATAAAACAATATTTATTATTTTTTTCTGATAAAACAAAAGTATATAGTGTTTTTTGCTGAAAATTTTTTATAAAAAAAAGCATATATTAATTCTTCCTGATAAAAACATTGTATGTATTATTTTTTGTTGATAAAAAATGTATATATTATTTCTTTTCAATAAAAAAAATGTATATACTGTATCTTGCTGATAAGCAAGACACAGATAAAAAAAGTTTATATATTGTTTCTTACTGATAAAAAAAATGATCAAAAGAACAAATGTATATATTGTTTCGTGCTGATAAAAAATATGTATTTTTTTTTTGTTTAAAAATTGTATCTATTGTGTTTTGTCGAAAAATATTTGATAAACAATGTATATATTAATTCTTCCAGATAAAAAAAAACTCTATATATTGCTTTGTTTTGATAAAAAAAAGTGATAAAAAAATGTATATATTATTTCCTGCAAAAAAAAAATTATATACTGTTTTTTACTGATAAAAAATGATCAAAAGAATAAATGTATAAATTGTTCCTTGTTGATAAAACAATATTTATTATTTTTTTCTGATAAAACAAAAGTATATAGTGTTTTTTGTTGAAAATTTTTTATAAAAAAAAAGCATATATTAATTCTTCCTGATAAAAACATTGTATATATTCTTTTTTGCTGATAAAAAATGTATATATTGTTTCTTTTCAATAAAAAAAAAACGGAAATACTGTTTCTTTTCAAAAAAAAAATTGTATATATTGTATCTTGCTGATAAGAAAGACACAGACAAAGAAAATTTATATATTGTATCTTACTAATAAAAAAACTGATAAAAAGAACAAATGTATATATTGTTTTTTGCTGATAAAAAAAAATTATTTTTTTCCTGATAAGGAAAATGTATAAATTGCTTTTTGTTGAAAAATAAATTGATAAAATATGTATGTATTAATTCTTCCCTATAAAAATTTGTATATACTCCTTTTTGTTGACAAAAAAACTAAAAATAAAAATTTGTATATTGTTTCTGGCAAATAAAGAAAGTACAAAAAAAAATTTATATATTGTTTTTTACTGATAAAAAAATGATAAAAAGAACAAATGTATAAATATTTCCTTGCTGATAAAACAATATTTATTATTTTTTTCTGATAAAACAAAAGTATATAGTGTTTTTTGTTGAAAATATTTTATAAAAAAAAAGCATATATTAATTCTTCCTGATAAGAACATTGTATATATTATTTTTTCCTGATAAAAAATGTATATATTGTTTCTTTTCAATAAAAAAAAATGTATATGTTGTATCTTCCTGATAAAAACATTGTATATATTATTTTTTGCTGATAAAAAATGTATATATTATTTCTTTTCAATAAAAAAAAATGTATATGCTGTATCTTGCTGATAAGAAAGACACAGATAAAAAAAGTTTATATATTGTTTCTTACTGATAAAAAAATGATCAAAAGAAGAAATGTATATACTGTTTCTTGCTGATAAAAAATATATATGTTTTTTTTTGTCTAAAAATTGTATCTATTGTGTTGTGTCGAAAAAAATTTGATAAACAATGTATATATTAATTCTTCCAGATAAAAAAACTCTATATATTATTTTGGTTTGATAAAAAAATCCAATAAAAAGATGTATATATTATTTCTTGCAAATAAAAATATATATTGTTTCTTGCTCATAAAAAAAATATTTATTATTTCTTCCGATAGAAAGTGGATGTAGTTTTTCTTCCAGATAAAAACAAATACAGGGAAAATATGTATATATTGTTTCTTTAAAATATAAAACACGTATATACAATTTCTTGTTGATAAAAAATATTTATAATTTCTTGCAAATGAGAAAAAGAGATATAGCTTTTCTTGTTTATGAAAAAATTGCGGAGAAAAAAATTTATATATTGATTCTTACTGATAAAAAGAATAAATGTATATATTCTTTTTTGCTGATTAAAGAAACATCATTTTTTTCCTGATAAAGAAAATGTATAAATTGCTTTTTGTTGGAAAATAAATTGATAAAAAAATGTATGTATTAATTGTTCCTGATAAAAAAATTATATATATTCTTTTTTGTTGATAAAAAAATGATAATAAAAATGTATATATTGTTTCTGGCAAATAAAAAAAGTTATATATATTTTCTTGCTGATAAAAAAAGTAGAAAAAAAAATTATATACTGTTTTTTACTGATAAAAGATGATCAAAAGAATAAATGTATAAATTGTTCCTTGTTGATAAAACAATATTTATTATTTTTTTCTGATAAAACAAAAGTATATAGTGTTTTTTGTTGAAAATTTTTTATAAAAAAAAGCATATATTAATTCTTCCTGATAAAAACATTGTATATATTATTTTTTGCTGAT
Source organism: Phaseolus lunatus (assembly GCA_013389735.1). Lineage (NCBI taxonomy): Eukaryota > Viridiplantae > Streptophyta > Magnoliopsida > Fabales > Fabaceae > Phaseolus > Phaseolus lunatus. The sequence continues at coordinate 53,242 of JAAFYQ010000074.1, read as the reverse complement.
AAAAAATGTATATATTGTTTCTTTTCGTTAAAAAAAATGTATATGTTGTTTCTTTTCAATAAAAAAAATGTATATATTGTATCTTGCTGATAAGAAAGACACAGACAAAGAAAAATTATACATTGTTTCTTACTGATAAAAAAAATGATAAAAAGAACAAATGTATATATTGTAAGGACCTAGAAAAAATTTAATTGGAATAAAAGTGTTATATTTAAATAATTTCTGAAGATGTTATTATTTAAAATGAAAAGAGCTTGTAATAGAAGTTTCATGGTGGTCAGACCTCGGACATCGCCCAAGGTCTGAGGTCAACTGGTAGAGGTCGGTCGGGGGACCATAAGGGGTTCCAAAAATCACACGTATTAAGGTGTGATTTGCACCTTAGATACGCTATGTATGCGAAACTCTATGCGGGGGCATAAGAGTTTGTCCTTAGTGTTGCATGCATTGGCGCGCGAGGAGTTAGTACCAACCTGTCCTCGGGCAAGGAAACTACCGACATCACCAGGCCATGTGGAGGTGATAACTTAGACGCGGAGTGGTGGGCTGATGAACCTTCAGCAGGGTGTGACGATGTGTCATCGGACATCAGTCATCGCCGGAATGAGAGGCACATCAGTCATCGCCGGGATGAGAGACACATCAGTCATCACCGGAATGAGAGGCGCATCAGTCATTGCCGAAATGAGAGGAACATCAGTCATCGCCGGGATGAGAGACACATCAGTCATCGGTGGATGGTGGATGGTCATCGCTGTATGGTCATCGGGGCTCCCTGCTACACGTGTTAAGGTGGGACCCAGGCTCCCAGCGAGAACGTTCTGCATGTGTGACACGTAGACAGAAAGGGTGTTTCAGAATAGTTGGCATCAGAGAGTTGGTAAGGCAGGAAACCCAAAGTTGGTACACACAGAGACATCACGTGGCAGTTCTGTCAGAGGAAATGTGCATGCAAGCTTTCCTGCAGAGTAGGTGGTGGCAGCGGCATTGCTGGGCAAGGTGGCTTAAGTTCAAAATTTACTCTGATAGGCAATGTTCGAATGCTGCTTGAGTAGAGAGAAATCGAGTGAGTTGAGTTTTGGTTCCCCGTTTCCTTTCTCTCCTTCTCTATACGTTCGCGCACCTTCGCTCACCAGTTGACGGCCGGTGACTGCCTTTGGACTCCGGGCAAGTGACTCTGCAAATTTCCAATCAGAACGCCTAAAACAGAGTAAATGCGTTTTGCCCTGTTCTTTGAGTCGATTTTGAACTGAGAGGGTCGTCTCTGCATAGACGTTGCATGTGACCCTTTTTGCTTCAGAAATCGTCTCTGTTAACGAAGAAAATGAGGGGTATAGTCAGTTTTGTGATTAAGGCTCCATGGTGCAGGTTAAGGTATCCTTAAGTCTCGGTGGGTTTGGAGCTCTTAGTGAGTTTTTATGCAAGTCCAGGTAAGGGAAGCTAGCATTCGTTCAATAAAAACCTTAGGCTAGAAGATTCTGAAATTTGGGTGACGTGATCGCCGGTTCTAATGTTTGTTTTGAAATCCCCTGTTTTAGTGATGAATTAAAATTGTCTGATATTGAAATGTGAACTGTATATGATTTTCGAAATTCTGAACTTGGTTTTGATTGTTGCTGTGATTGGAACCGTCCATTTACGTGTTGTATGATGCATTGAATGTTGTGAATGTGGGATCAAGGCATAGTATTTTCAGGAAAGAAAATACCGTGTAAGATCGTGTGTAATGTGCATTGACTAGGGACTTGTCTAGAAGGAGATATCCTGACTCTCCTGAGATAATGGAATCACATAGATGAAGTTATTCAGGTGTTGAGAGTCGAAGGAGGTTCATATGAATGGGTAAGTTGTTTGAAAGATAACTAACTTGACCTGTTCTATGAATTAACCCTGTCATACTGGGAGAGTGATGATATTGATATTTATATATGCGCATGGCTGTGTGGATTCACAGCGACCCTGTGTGGATTCACAGTGGTGTAGTATGACAGGTGCAGATCTCTGAGTCTGAGTCAACGCACGAGTCTTCCAGAAGTAGAGTCAAGTGTCTATGTGTTGTGAGTCAGTGGGAATTCTGACGTGAGAAAGATGAATATTGAAAATTGTTGATAGACACTTGATGGTTGTGTGATATGAATGAGAAAGAATATGGATTTTATGTGGGTGTTTAAAAGCTGATTTATGTTGATTTTAAAGTTTCGTACTTCAAGTTTTTTTTTTTGAATAGCTAGCTTACCCCTTGTTTTGTTTTGTGGTTGTTTCTTTTAAAACTGTGATGATCGTGTGTAATTTACACGGGAGCAGATGATGTTGCAGGTAGTAGAGCTCCTCAGTGAGTGGTTGGGCAAGGAGATCGCCTGTTCTTATGCTGTATTTTTGTTTTATTGGAAACACTGGATGGTTATGTATTAAAATTCCCTAGAGAAGGGATATTATTTTGAAATACATTGTATGGGGTGGATGTATCTTATAATATATATACATATGTTAATTTTGATAATCTTTTATTTCAATGTTATTTCATATTATATATGTATGAGTGGATGATAAGGGGCGTTACATATATTGTTTCTTTCTGATAAAAAAAGTTATTTTTTTCCTGATAAAGAAGATGTATAAATTGCTTTTTGTTGAAAAATAAATTGATAAAATATGTATGTATTAATTCTTCCTGATAAAAAATTGTATATACTCTTTTCTGTTGACAAAAAAACTTAAATTAAGAATTTGTATATTGTTTCTAGCAAATAAAAAAAGTACAAAAAAAAAATTATATACTGTCTTTTACTGATAAAAAAAATTATCAAAAGAATAAATGTATAAATATTTCCTTGCTGATAAAACAATATTTATTATTTTTTTCTGATAAAACAAAAGTATATAGTGTGTTTTGTTGAAAAATTTTTATAAAAAAAAGCATATATTAATTCTTCCTGATAAAAACATTGTATATATTATTTTTTGCTGATAAAAAATGTATATATTGTTTCTTTTCAATAAATAAAAAAAACATATATACTGTTTCTTTTCATTAAAAAAAAAATATATATTGTATCTTGCTGATAAGAAAGACACAGACAAAGAAAATTTATACATTGTTTCTTACTGATAAAAAAATGATAAAAAGAACAAATGTATATATTGTTCCTTGCTGATAAAAAAAGTTATTTTTTTCCTGATAAAGAAAATGTATAAATGGCTTGTTGTTGAAAAATAAATTGATAAAATATGTATGTATTAATTCTTCCTGATAAAAAATTGTATATACTCTTTTTTGTTGACAAAAAAAATGAAAATAAAAATTTGTATATTGTTTCTAGCAAATAAAAAAAGTACAAAAAAAAATTTATATGTTGTTTTTTACTGATAAAAAAATTATCAAAAGAACAAATGTATAAATATTTCCTTGCTGATAAAACAATATTTATTATTTTTTTCTGATAAAACAAAAGTATATAGTGTTTTTTGTTGAAAAATTTTTATAAAAAAAAGGCATATATTAATTCTTCCTGGTAAAAACATTGTATATATTATTTTTTGCTGATAAAAAATGTATATATTGTTTCTTTTCAATAAAAAAAATGTATATACTGTATCTTGCTGATAAGAAAGACACAGATAAAAAAAGTTTATATATTGTTTCTTACTGATAAAAAAAATGATCAAAAGAACAAATGTATATATTGTTTCTTGCTGATAAAAAATATATATGTTTTTTTTTTCTGTTTAAAAATTGTATCTATTGTGTTTTGTCGAAAAAAATTTGATAAACAATGTATATATTAATTCTTCCAGATAAAAAAACTCTATATATTGTTTTGTTTTGATAAAAAAATGTATATATTATTTCTTGCAAATAAAAAAATATATACTGTTTCTTGCTGATAAAAAAAATATTTATTATTTCTTTCGATAGAAAAGTGGATATAGTTTTTCTTCCAGATAAAAAAAATACAGGTAAAATATGTATATATTGTTTCCTTAAAATATAAAAAACGTATATACAGTTTCTTGCTGATAAAAAATATTTATAATTTCTTGCTGATGAGAAAAAGAGATATAGCTTTTCCTGTTTATGAAAAAAATTTATATATTGATTCTTACTAATAAAAAGAATAAATGTATATATTCTTTTTTGCTGATTAAAAAAACATCATTTTTTTCATGATAAAGAAAATGTATAAATTGCTTTTTGTTGAAAAATACATTGATAAAAAAATGTATGCATTAATTCTTCCTGATAAAAAAATTGTATATATTCTTTTTTGTTGATAAAAAAAATGATAATAAAAATATTGTTTTTGACAAATAAAAAAAAGTTATAGAAACGCAACAAAACATTTTGTGCGATTGTGTGGGACGGTGGGGCGGTGAGCAGTTGTGGTTTACTGGCGGGGTTGTTCTTGCAGCAACTTGTTATGAAATGGCGGAGGGTTCTAAGGGTTTCCTTATTCCATGGATTTGTTTGAAAAATTGTGAAGTCGCAGCTCCTGATAAGAACGTAAATGCTATGCCTAGTCAAAGGAAAACTTTTGCTCAGGCTTTGGGAACTACATGCGACATACCTTTGTCCGAGCTACCTACCCCTTGTATTAAGGGAGACATGATTGTGGTTCAGATTGATGAGGCAGATTACTTGGCTGGCCTTGAGGATTGCAAGACTCATCTTCATGGTCGGATTATTCTATCTAAGGGGGATAAACCTCTCACTCACCTGGATTTAACTAAAAAGTTGCAATCGGTGTGGAAGACTCTAGGACCGTGGAAAGCAATTCCTCTCGGAAAGGGTTTTTATGAGTTTGAGTTCGCTTCATTAGAAGACATGCGATGGGCCCTCGGGATGGGTTCCTTGAAGTTATCTCCTGGTTTCTTGAGACTGTTTGCCTGGACAAAAGACTTTGTGCCAGCTACCATGAAGAGTACCAAAACTCAGGCCTGGATTAGAATCTACTATTTTCCTTTGGAGTATTGGAAACCAAGGACGATATTTTCCATCGTTAGAGGCCTTGGTACTCCCTTATATTTGGATAAGCATGCTATGAGAAAGAATAGGGGTATGTTTGCTATAGTGCTTGTTGATATTGATCTGTTGTCCCCTCTTCCCGATCACCTCTAGGTTGAACGTCCAGACTTTTCTTTTGTAGCTGGTGTGGAATATGAATAGCTCCCTCCATTTTGCTCTCACTGTAAAATGATTGGGCATGAGCTTGCTCAGTGCCGGGCAATCCATGATCAGGGTCGTCCTAGGCCTCAAAATAAACCTTTTGATGAACAGGAACAAGGGAGGACTGTGGTTCCTAAACAACGTAAAGAGTATCGGAAGAAAGATCCGCAGCCGAAACTCGTGGAAAACCCATGGAGAAATTGACAGTTAATGCTCCTAGTGGGACTAAGGCAGGGTCACCCTTGAGTCACCTTGCTTCTGATAAAATAGGTGGTGTGGAGGATGATTTCGTAGATATGCCTCCTCTCGAGGATGCCTTGGATAATGATAGGTCCTCACCTAGGCAGGGGTTGTCCACTTCGACTTTGGATTTCCCAAAACCAGGGATGCTAAGGAATTCATCTGCTGTTATGCAAGCTAAGGGATCAAAGTCACATTCAGTTACGACTCTTATTGATGATCATCATGTGGAGGTCTCTGCTCCTATAGTTGTATCTGTAAGGACCTGTAAAATTGAATTGGAATAAAAAGGGTTATATTTTAAAAGAATTCTATGTATGTTTTATTTAAAATAAAAAGGGAGGAAAAGTTAAGTTTAGAAGGCTATGAGATCGCCGGTCGCCTGCTACACATGAGCGCCAGGTGGACGTCGCCAGGGCGCGAGGCATGCAGGCATCGCGCGGGCGCGAGAGGCATGCGAGCATCGCGCGGGCCCGAGAGGCATGCGAGCATCGCGCGGGCGCGAGGCATGCAGGCATCGCGCGGGCGCGAGAGGCATGCGAGCATCGCCAGGACGCGATGCATGTGGACGTGGCCAGGGCGCGAGAGTTATGAGGGCGTCGCCAGGGAAGACGTCGGTCGTCTCCCAGAGGAAGACATCGGTCGTCTCCCAGAGGAAGACATCGGTCGTCTCCCAGAGGAAGACATCGGTCGTCTTCCAGGGCGAAGGAGGCATCGGTCGTTCGCCAGGATGAGTCAGCAGTGGAAAGTTATCGCGCGACGTCGAGTTTCACACAGAGTAAAGTGGGACCCAGACTCCCAGCATGAAACGTCCTGCACACGCGCCACGTAGACAAAAAGGGTGGTTTAGAGTGGTGACATCAGAATGTTGGCATGCGCAGGAGACACTCGCGGTCGTACTGTTCAGAGCAGTGGTTGGCATGCACAAGCGACAACAGTGGTAGTACTGTTCAGAGCAGTGGTTGGCATGCACCAGAGACAACAGTGGTCGTACTGTTCAGGGCAGTGGTTCTCAGACTTTCCTGCAGAAGGGGTGGCAGCAGCAGCATGCGTGGACAGGTAAGTTGGGATTCAAAAGCCATTACGGGAAGGCAAAGAACGTTACAGACTCAAAAGTGTTAGAGTGAGTGCAAACTTCCTCCCTCCCTTCTTCCCTTCCTTGCGTTGAGACTCAGGCAACCTCCAGCATCAGTGCGACAAGCGACGTTGCCCTTAGAGCACCTAAGAGGTTCTCTGCAAGTTCTACAGACCAGGTGCTGAAAACAGAGCTAAGGCATCCTTCAGGCTCGGTGGGTTTTGAGCTCGCGGTATTTTTACGCAAGTCCAGGTAAGGGAAGCTAGACTTCATTTTCAATACAAGCCATGGTTTAGCTATTTCTGAAGTGAGGGCGACGTGGTCGCCGGTTTTCGTTTTCATCTTTGTAAAATGCTCTGTGCTATGTGTTTGGGCGACGTGGTCGCCGGTTTTAAATGCAGACTCGAAATACCCTGTTTTTGAACTAGATCGCCGGTTTTGGCGTTGTTTGCGAACTCTCTGTTTTTGGTGTTACTTTGAACTGTTGAAGCTTAAATGTGATCTTCGAAAATCTGAATCTTTGAAACGATCGTTGCTGTGACTTGAATCATTTATTTAAGGGTGGTATGATGTGTTGAATGTTGTGAATGTGGATCGAGGCATAGTATTTTCAGGAAAGGAAATACCGTGTAAGATCGTGTAGGATGTGCATTGATCGGTGATTCCTAAGGGGATATCCTGACTCTGCTGAGAAAATGGAATCACATAGAGGAAGTTACTCAGTTGGTGAGAGTCGAAGGAGGTTCATATGAATGGGCGTCTCGTGTGAAAAAGAATGAGCTCCGCCTGTCCTATGGATTAACCCTGTCATACCGGGAGAACTATTGACATTGAGATTATATATGCGCATGCTATGTGGATTCACAGCGACCCTGTGTGGATTTCACAGTGGTATGGTATGACAGGTGCAGATCTCTGAGTCTAATCAATGCATGAGTCTTCCGGAAGTAGTGTCAAGTGTCTTGTGTGCTGAGTCAGTGGTGGTCTGACATGTGAATTGAGGAACTTGAAATTGATAGACACTTGATACAGTTGTGAAATAGAATGACTCTGGAAAGTATTGCAAAATGTGTGATTTCTGGGCGATCAGGTGAAGAGTATTGAGAAACTTGATAACTTTACGTGAATATCTTGAAATTGTTTACCTTGATTTTATTTTAATTATCCTTATTTAAACTCTCTTTAAAATATCTAGCTTACCCTGCGTGTTTTGGTTCTGTGGCTGTTCTCTTAAAACTGTGATGATCGTGTATCACTTACACGGGAGCAGAAGATCTTCCAGGAAGTAGAGCTCCTTAGCGAGTGGTCGCCGGAAGGAGATCGCCGGATTTCTGTTCTGGTAGCAGATCGGCTGTTTTGGGTCCTCTGATAGGCGATCGGCCTCGTCCGATAGGAGATCGGTCTCTTCCGATAGGAGATCGCCTGCTTTGTTTTTTTTACTGTATTTTGTTTATGTTCTGGAAAATTTGACCGAATTTGTATTAAACTCCCTGTGAGGAGGAACTACATTTCATATATATAATATTTTGTTCACTTCAATCTATTTATTACTTTTATTTTCATTATATACATTTGTATAGTATTTTGGCGGGATGTTACATTAATGGTATCAGAGCAGTTCGTCCTTAGGATGACCTGAGGGCTGTGGATCCATTGTGTTTCTTCTGCCCATGAAATCTATTTGAGTTTAAAATAACCACTATAGTGGAAGGTTTTCAAACGTTTTTGTATTGAAATTTTGTGTGTGCTTTGGTGGATATATGCTCTAACTGAAAATCTTAGTATTAAGAATGAGAAGGTCTTGATAAAGTAGTGAGGGTGCACACTCATAACTGGATCGAGATGATTCTTAATCTTAATTCCAAAGGTTTGATGTTTAGCCTACATTGAATTCTGGTGTGATTTATTTAGTGTTCTTGTAATTGACTGAGAGTGGTTGATTGGATTGATGACTGCATACCAGTAGCTGTTCTGGTGTTTTGTTTGAAGTTATAAGTGTGATAATCCTGTTGATGAGCTCAAATTCTTAATGATTTTGAGATGCTGACCTTTGTAAGGTCTAGATGTTACCTCCTGAATGAATTGATTTCTCATCGATCTCATTCTTGTAGTCGTAGGGAATATAGAAAAAAAACCTATAGTTTCAAAATCTGAGAACGAAGAAAGATGGCGCGTAAACCTCCCACCCCTCCCCGACCTTCTTCAGAGATGGGCCAGATCGCCAGGGCCATGGAGATGATGGCAACTGCCATCCAACAGCAGAATACGGTAATGGTCCAGATTCATCAAGCTGTAATGCATCATTTGGAAACTGCTGGATCGGCTGCAACAGCTTCTCATGTCAATCAGCCTCGGGAGCAGGTGGGGATGACCGAGTTCATGAGGCACAACCCAACCCAGTTCCGTGGGAACGTTTCTCCGAACCAACCAGATCAGTGGATCAGGGAGTTCCATGCCTTAGTGGGGAAGGCAAAGAGGGTGGAGACCCTGGAGAGGGGTGATTCCAGGATAATCAGATCACACCCAGGGGGTCCCTTCAGTGGGAAGGCCAAGGTGCAGCACCCACAAAGCAAGCCTTATGCGAGACCTCCACCACATCGGGCAGGAGCAGTTCCGCTCCAGTTTCAGCGGCAACAACCATGGAAACCAAAGTGTTTCCGTTGTGGTGGGTTACATAATGTCAAGGTGTGCTCCAAGAGGAATTCAGAGAAAGGGTGTTTCACATGCCAAGAAAGGGGGCACATTTCTAGAGATTGTCCTAACAGAAAAAGGATGACTCAACCCAGTGGTTCTCGGCAGTTGAGGAATGAAGGCAGCAGACCTCAGGCAACAGGGAGAGTGTTTTCCATGTCAGGAGCAGAGGCGTCTCAGTCAGGTAACCTCGTGCAGAGTATATGTTTTATAGCTGATAGGAGTGTAAAAGTTTTGTTTGATTCTGGAGCGACACACTCCTTTGTGTCAAGCCTGTGTGTAGCCGAGTTGGGCCTTCTAGTGAAGGAGTTACCTTTCGAACTGTTGGTCTCTACACCTGCGTCAGGGCAGGTGATGACCTCTACAGTTTACCCCGAATGTCCAGTGATAGTAGAGGGACGCAGATTCAAGGTGAACTTGATCTGCCTACCTCTTCGGGACCTAGATGTTATCCTGGGAATGGATTGGTTAGCTGCCAATCACGTTCTCATTGACTGCGGTGGTCAGAGGATTGCATTTCCAGACCTCCAAGGATCAGATGTAATATCTGCTCAGCAAGGGCAGTCAGAGTTGGAAGAAGGGGCGAGGTGCTTCGTGATACTCGCTCGGTCGGAGGTGGAGAATAAAGGGGACGTAAGCAGAATACCCGTGGTGAAAGATTTCACGGATGTATTTCCAGAAGAGGTACCTGGGTTACCTCCTAAGAGAGAGGTGGAACTCTCTATTGTTTTGGTACCCGGAGCTGGACCAGTGTCAACGGCTCCAGCTGAGTTGATGGAATTAGAGAAGGAAGTGTAAGTTAGATTTAGTGTACCAAGGTGTAGGTTCAGCTACATATAAGTTATGGAGAGTATGTAAGCAGAATGTTGAGGGTTTGAAGACTTAAGCATGTGTATCCATGGGAAGTACTGGAGTTAAGTTCCAAGATGAAAGTAGGAATCTTTCTTTGATCTGGAGCTTGGTGATGACCTCTAGCTGGACACAAGGCTTGAAATGGAAATTTGAGATTTGGTAGAGAATAAGTTTACAAGATGATTATATCATCTTGAGATGTATCAATGATTTTGGGAAAGAGGAAAGATGAAATATCTTAATTGTGTTTAAAGTCACAGTTAGGCAAAGAAAATTGTTGAAAAGCAACAGGCGGAGAAATTGCTTGGATAAGAGAGAAAGTCTCACGTGGGATGGATGTTGTTTAATTGTTTTGGATTTGAAAGCTGTATGTGATTCGAAATTGGACACTAGTTTATGTTGAGTATGTAGGAGATGAATTGGATGTTATTCCAAAAAAAAAAAGGGATTAGTGATCTGTCAATCACGTTTCCAAAGGTTAAGCTCAACGAAAGATAGTGTTCCAAAGTTCAGCCGAGTTGATTAAATTGAAGAAAATAAGTGGAAGAGTTGTTAGAGACGCAGTTAGTCAAGCCCAATATATCTCCTTGGAGTTTCCAGCGTTGTTGGTTAAAAAGGAAGAGGAAGGACCTCAACTGTGTAGGGACTACAGGAAGTTGAATAAGTTGACCATCCAGGACAACTACCCTCTACCCGTAATTGATGAGTTGAGGGATCAGTTAGATGGAACTTCAGTGTCCTCAAAGTTTTATCGGAAATCTGGATAAAACCAGATTTTGCTAAGACAGAAGATGTGCAGAAGACAAGCCTTTTGAGGTTTAGTATGATGCCTCACATCAAAGTTCGAATTGTGTCTGAATACAAGAGAAGACAGGAGTTGCATATGTTCAATGCAACTCAAATTTCATGAGAGAAATTATTCTACTTATGATTTAGAATCGGCAGTGGTAGTGTTGTTATGGAGATTTGAAGGCAGTAATTGTGTGAAGCGTTGTATGGGAGGAAATGCAGAATTCCCTTATTGTTGGAACCAGGAGGGCGAATCAGTTTTGATTGAACAGTTAGAGGATCCTAGTCTGAAACGTATTGTGGAATTTGCTAGGCACCGATCAGGCTAAAGGGCTTTGTAACGGGTAAAGATGGAATATTGAGATTAATGGCAGAATTTGCATACCAGCAGATGGAGAATGGAAATTGATGAAGTATTGGAGTAGTAAGAGTTGGTTCAACAGACAACCGAGAAGGTGAAACTGATGCAAGGCAGAATGAAAGCCTCTGAAAGTCGACAGATGTCCTCGGCAGATCAGAGGAGAAGACCTTTGGAGTTTGCGGCTGGGGATCATGTCTTTATGAGGGAAACACCAGCCAAGAGTGTAGGACGAGCTATCAGATCAAAGAAGCTGTCCCCTAAGTTGGTTGGGCCATATCAGACCCAAGGGGGATCAGTCCAGTGGCTTATGAGACCACCCCACCTCCCCAATTAGCAAACCTGCATAATGTGTTTCACGTATCACAGCTAAGGGAGTATCTTGCAGACCCTAGTCACGTGTTGGAAGTGGACGACGTGCAGATCGGGTGATTCACCATGGAATTTGAAGGAAACCATGAGAGATGCATATGCCCACCTCTTTTCCTTATAATTCAATTTTCGAGGACGAAAATTTTTCTTGTTGGGGAGAATGTAAGGACCTGTAAAATTGAATTGGAATAAAAAGGGTTATATTTTAAAAGAATTCTATGTATGTTTTATTTAAAATAAAAAGGGAGGAAAAGTTAAGTTTAGAAGGCTATGAGATCGCCGGTCGCCTGCTACACATGAGCGCCAGGTGGACGTCGCCAGGGCGCGAGGCATGCAGGCATCGCGCGGGCGCGAGAGGCATGCGAGCATCGCCAGGACGCGATGCATGTGGACGTGGCCAGGGCGCGAGAGTTATGAGGGCGTCGCCAGGGAAGACATCGGTCGTCTCCCAGAGGAAGACATCGGTCGTCTCCCAGAGGAAGACATCGGTCGTCTCCCAGAGGAAGACATCGGTCGTCTTCCAGGGCGAAGGAGGCATCGGTCGTTCGCCAGGATGAGTCAGCAGTGGAAAGTTATCGCGCGACGTCGAGTTTCACACAGAGTAAAGTGGGACCCAGACTCCCAGCATGAAACGTCCTGCACACGCGCCACGTAGACAAAAAGGGTGGTTTAGAGTGGTGACATCAGAATGTTGGCATGCGCAGGAGACACTCGCGGTCGTACTGTTCAGAGCAGTGGTTGGCATGCACAAGCGACAACAGTGGTAGTACTGTTCAGAGCAGTGGTTGGCATGCACCAGAGACAACAGTGGTCGTACTGTTCAGGGCAGTGGTTCTCAGACTTTCCTGCAGAAGGGGTGGCAGCAGCAGCATGCGTGGACAGGTAAGTTGGGATTCAAAAGCCATTACGGGAAGGCAAAGAACGTTACAGACTCAAGAGTGTTAGAGTGAGTGCAAACTTCCTCCCTCCCTTCTTCCCTTCCTTGCGTTGAGACTCAGGCAACCTCCAGCATCAGTGCGACAAGCGACGTTGCCCTTAGAGCACCTAAGAGGTTCTCTGCAAGTTCTACAGACCAGGTGCTGAAAACAGAGCTAAGGCATCCTTCAGGCTCGGTGGGTTTTGAGCTCGCGGTATTTTTACGCAAGTCCAGGTAAGGGAAGCTAGACTTCATTTTCAATACAAGCCATGGTTTAGCTATTTCTGAAGTGAGGGCGACGTGGTCGCCGGTTTTCGTTTTCATCTTTGTAAAATGCTCTGTGCTATGTGTTTGGGCGACGTGGTCGCCGGTTTTAAATGCAGACTCGAAATACCCTGTTTTTGAACTAGATCGCCGGTTTTGGCGTTGTTTGCGAACTCTCTGTTTTTTGTGTTACTTTGAACTGTTGAAGCTTAAATGTGATCTTCGAAAATCTGAATCTTTGAAACGATCGTTGCTGTGACTTGAATCATTTATTTAAGGGCGGTATGATGTGTTGAATGTTGTGAATGTGGATCGAGGCATAGTATTTTCAGGAAAGGAAATACCGTGTAAGATCGTGTAGGATGTGCATTGATCGGTGATTCCTAAGGGGATATCCTGACTCTGCTGAGAAAATGGAATCACATAGAGGAAGTTACTCAGTTGGTGAGAGTCGAAGGAGGTTCATATGAATGGGCGTCTCGTGTGAAAAAGAATGAGCTCCGCCTGTCCTATGGATTAACCCTGTCATACCGGGAGAACTATTGACATTGAGATTATATATGCGCATGCTATGTGGATTCACAGCGACCCTGTGTGGATTTCACAGTGGTATGGTATGACAGGTGCAGATCTCTGAGTCTAATCAATGCATGAGTCTTCCGGAAGTAGTGTCAAGTGTCTTGTGTGCTGAGTCAGTGGTGGTCTGACATGTGAATTGAGGAACTTGAAATTGATAGACACTTGATACAGTTGTGAAATAGAATGACTCTGGAAAGTATTGCAAAATGTGTGATTTCTGGGCGATCAGGTGAAGAGTATTGAGAAACTTGATAACTTTACGTGAATATCTTGAAATTGTTTACCTTGATTTTATTTTAATTATCCTTATTTAAACTCTCTTTAAAATATCTAGCTTACCCTGCGTGTTTTGGTTCTGTGGCTGTTCTCTTAAAACTGTGATGATCGTGTATCACTTACACGGGAGCAGAAGATCTTCCAGGAAGTAGAGCTCCTTAGCGAGTGGTCGCCGGAAGGAGATCGCCGGATTTCTGTTCTGGTAGCAGATCGGCTGTTTTGGGTCCTCTGATAGGCGATCGGCCTCGTCCGATAGGAGATCGGTCTCTTCCGATAGGAGATCGCCTGCTTTGTTTTTTTTACTGTATTTTGTTTATGTTCTGGAAAATTTGACCGAATTTGTATTAAACTCCCTGTGAGGAGGAACTACATTTCATATATATAATATTTTGTTCACTTCAATCTATTTATTATTATTTTCATTATATACATTTGTATAGTATTTTGGCGGGATGTTACATTAATGGTATCAGAGCAGTTCGTCCTTAGGATGACCTGAGGGCTGTGGATCCATTGTGTTTCTTCTGCCCATGAAATCTATTTGAGTTTAAAATAACCACTATAGTGGAAGGTTTTCAAACGTTTTTGTATTGAAATTTTGTGTGTGCTTTGGTGGATATATGCTCTAACTGAAAATCTTAGTATTAAGAATGAGAAGGTCTTGATAAAGTAGTGAGGGTGCACACTCATAACTGGATCGAGATGATTCTTAATCTTAATTCCAAAGGTTTGATGTTTAGCCTACATTGAATTCTGGTGTGATTTATTTAGTGTTCTTGTAATTGACTGAGAGTGGTTGATTGGATTGATGACTGCATACCAGTAGCTGTTCTGGTGTTTTGTTTGAAGTTATAAGTGTGATAATCCTGTTGATGAGCTCAAATTCTTAATGATTTTGAGATGCTGACCTTTGTAAGGTCTAGATGTTACCTCCTGAATGAATTGATTTCTCATCGATCTCATTCTTGTAGTCGTAGGGAATATAGAAAAAAAACCTATAGTTTCAAAATCTGAGAACGAAGAAAGATGGCGCGTAAACCTCCCACCCCTCCCCGACCTTCTTCAGAGATGGGCCAGATCGCCAGGGCCATGGAGATGATGGCAACTGCCATCCAACAGCAGAATACGGTAATGGTCCAGATTCATCAAGCTGTAATGCATCATTTGGAAACTGCTGGATCGGCTGCAACAGCTTCTCATGTCAATCAGCCTCGGGAGCAGGTGGGGATGACCGAGTTCATGAGGCACAACCCAACCCAGTTCCGTGGGAACGTTTCTCCGAACCAACCAGATCAGTGGATCAGGGAGTTCCATGCCTTAGTGGGGAAGGCAAAGAGGGTGGAGACCCTGGAGAGGGGTGATTCCAGGATAATCAGATCACACCCAGGGGGTCCCTTCAGTGGGAAGGCCAAGGTGCAGCACCCACAAAGCAAGCCTTATGCGAGACCTCCACCACATCGGGCAGGAGCAGTTCCGCTCCAGTTTCAGCGGCAACAACCATGGAAACCAAAGTGTTTCCGTTGTGGTGGGTTACATAATGTCAAGGTGTGCTCCAAGAGGAATTCAGAGAAAGGGTGTTTCACATGCCAAGAAAGGGGGCACATTTCTAGAGATTGTCCTAACAGAAAAAGGATGACTCAACCCAGTGGTTCTCGGCAGTTGAGGAATGAAGGCAGCAGACCTCAGGCAACAGGGAGAGTGTTTTCCATGTCAGGAGCAGAGGCGTCTCAGTCAGGTAACCTCGTGCAGAGTATATGTTTTATAGCTGATAGGAGTGTAAAAGTTTTGTTTGATTCTGGAGCGACACACTCCTTTGTGTCAAGCCTGTGTGTAGCCGAGTTGGGCCTTCTAGTGAAGGAGTTACCTTTCGAACTGTTGGTCTCTACACCTGCGTCAGGGCAGGTGATGACCTCTACAGTTTACCCCGAATGTCCAGTGATAGTAGAGGGACGCAGATTCAAGGTGAACTTGATCTGCCTACCTCTTCGGGACCTAGATGTTATCCTGGGAATGGATTGGTTAGCTGCCAATCACGTTCTCATTGACTGCGGTGGTCAGAGGATTGCATTTCCAGACCTCCAAGGATCAGATGTAATATCTGCTCAGCAAGGGCAGTCAGAGTTGGAAGAAGGGGCGAGGTGCTTCGTGATACTGCTCGGTCGGAGGTGGAGAATAAAGGGGACGTAAGCAGAATACCCGTGGTGAAAGATTTCACGGATGTATTTCCAGAAGAGGTACCTGGGTTACCTCCTAAGAGAGAGGTGGAACTCTCTATTGTTTTGGTACCCGGAGCTGGACCAGTGTCAACGGCTCCAGCTGAGTTGATGGAATTAGAGAAGGAAGTGTAAGTTAGATTTAGTGTACCAAGGTGTAGGTTCAGCTACATATAAGTTATGGAGAGTATGTAAGCAGAATGTTGAGGGTTTGAAGACTTAAGCATGTGTATCCATGGGAAGTACTGGAGTTAAGTTCCAAGATGAAAGTAGGAATCTTTCTTTGATCTGGAGCTTGGTGATGACCTCTAGCTGGACACAAGGCTTGAAATGGAAATTTGAGATTTGGTAGAGAATAAGTTTACAAGATGATTATATCATCTTGAGATGTATCAATGATTTTGGGAAAGAGGAAAGATGAAATATCTTAATTGTGTTTAAAGTCACAGTTAGGCAAAGAAAATTGTTGAAAAGCAACAGGCGGAGAAATTGCTTGGATAAGAGAGAAAGTCTCACGTGGGATGGATGTTGTTTAATTGTTTTGGATTTGAAAGCTGTATGTGATTCGAAATTGGACACTAGTTTATGTTGAGTATGTAGGAGATGAATTGGATGTTATTCCAAAAAAAAAAGGGATTAGTGATCTGTCAATCACGTTTCCAAAGGTTAAGCTCAACGAAAGATAGTGTTCCAAAGTTCAGCCGAGTTGATTAAATTGAAGAAAATAAGTGGAAGAGTTGTTAGAGACGCAGTTAGTCAAGCCCAATATATCTCCTTGGAGTTTCCAGCGTTGTTGGTTAAAAAGGAAGAGGAAGGACCTCAACTGTGTAGGGACTACAGGAAGTTGAATAAGTTGACCATCCAGGACAACTACCCTCTACCCGTAATTGATGAGTTGAGGGATCAGTTAGATGGAACTTCAGTGTCCTCAAAGTTTTATCGGAAATCTGGATAAAACCAGATTTTGCTAAGACAGAAGATGTGCAGAAGACAAGCCTTTTGAGGTTTAGTATGATGCCTCACATCAAAGTTCGAATTGTGTCTGAATACAAGAGAAGACAGGAGTTGCATATGTTCAATGCAACTCAAATTTCATGAGAGAAATTATTCTACTTATGATTTAGAATCGGCAGTGGTAGTGTTGTTATGGAGATTTGAAGGAAGTAATTGTGTGAAGCGTTGTATGGGAGGAAATGCAGAATTCCCTTATTGTTGGAACCAGGAGGGCGAATCAGTTTTGATTGAACAGTTAGAGGATCCTAGTCTGAAACGTATTGTGGAATTTGCTAGGCACCGATCAGGCTAAAGGGCTTTGTAACGGGTAAAGATGGAATATTGAGATTAATGGCAGAATTTGCATACCAGCAGATGGAGAATGGAAATTGATGAAGTATTGGAGTAGTAAGAGTTGGTTCAACAGACAACCGAGAAGGTGAAACTGATGCAAGGCAGAATGAAAGCCTCTGAAAGTCGACAGATGTCCTCGGCAGATCAGAGGAGAAGACCTTTGGAGTTTGCGGCTGGGGATCATGTCTTTATGAGGGAAACACCAGCCAAGAGTGTAGGACGAGCTATCAGATCAAAGAAGCTGTCCCCTAAGTTGGTTGGGCCATATCAGACCCAAGGGGGATCAGTCCAGTGGCTTATGAGACCACCCCACCTCCCCAATTAGCAAACCTGCATAATGTGTTTCACGTATCACAGCTAAGGGAGTATCTTGCAGACCCTAGTCACGTGTTGGAAGTGGACGACGTGCAGATCGGGTGATTCACCATGGAATTTGAAGGAAACCATGAGAGATGCATATGCCCACCTCTTTTCCTTATAATTCAATTTTCGAGGACGAAAATTTTCTTGTTGGGGAGAATGTAAGGACCTGTAAAATTGAATTGGAATAAAAAGGGTTATATTTTAAAAGAATTCTATGTATGTTTTATTTAAAATAAAAAGGGAGGAAAAGTTAAGTTTAGAAGGCTATGAGATCGCCGGTCGCCTGCTACACATGAGCGCCAGGTGGACGTCGCCAGGGCGCGAGGCATGCAGGCATCGCGCGGGCGCGAGAGGCATGCGAGCATCGCCAGGACGCGATGCATGTGGACGTGGCCAGGGCGCGAGAGTTATGAGGGCGTCGCCAGGGAAGACATCGGTCGTCTCCCAGAGGAAGACATCGGTCGTCTCCCAGAGGAAGACATCGGTCGTCTCCCAGAGGAAGACATCGGTCGTCTTCCAGGGCGAAGGAGGCATCGGTCGTTCGCCAGGATGAGTCAGCAGTGGAAAGTTATCGCGCGACGTCGAGTTTCACACAGAGTAAAGTGGGACCCAGACTTCCAGCATGAAACGTCCTGCACACGCGCCACGTAGACGAAAAGGGTGGTTTAGAGTGGTGACATCAGAATGTTGGCATGCGCAGGAGACACTCGCGGTCGTACTGTTCAGAGCAGTGGTTGGCATGCACAAGCGACAACAGTGGTAGTACTGTTCAGAGCAGTGGTTGGCATGCACCAGAGACAACAGTGGTCGTACTGTTCAGGGCAGTGGTTCTCAGACTTTCCTGCAGAAGGGGTGGCAGCAGCAGCATGCGTGGACAGGTAAGTTGGGATTCAAAAGCCACTACGGGAAGGCAAAGAACGTTACAGACTCAAGAGTGTTAGAGTGAGTGCAAACTTCCTCCCTCCCTTCTTCCCTTCCTTGCGTTGAGACTCAGGCAACCTCCAGCATCAGTGCGACAAGCGACGTTGCCCTTAGAGCACCTAAGAGGTTCTCTGCAAGTTCTACAGACCAGGTGCTGAAAACAGAGCTAAGGCATCCTTCAGGCTCGGTGGGTTTTGAGCTCGCGGTATTTTTACGCAAGTCCAGGTAAGGGAAGCTAGACTTCATTTTCAATACAAGCCATGGTTTAGCTATTTTTGAAGTGAGGGCGACGTGGTCGCCGGTTTTCGTTTTCATCTTTGTAAAATGCTCTGTGCTATGTGTTTGGGCGACGTGGTCGCCGGTTTTAAATGCAGACTCGAAATACCCTGTTTTTGAACTAGATCGCCGGTTTTGGCGTTGTTTGCGAACTCTCTGTTTTTGGTGTTACTTTGAACTGTTGAAGCTTAAATGTGATCTTCGAAAATCTGAATCTTTGAAACGATCGTTGCTGTGACTTGAATCATTTATTTAAGGGCGGTATGATGTGTTGAATGTTGTGAATGTGGATCGAGGCATAGTATTTTCAGGAAAGGAAATACCGTGTAAGATCGTGTAGGATGTGCATTGATCGGTGATTCCTAAGGGGATATCCTGACTCTGCTGAGAAAATGGAATCACATAGAGGAAGTTACTCAGTTGGTGAGAGTCGAAGGAGGTTCATATGAATGGGCGTCTCGTGTGAAAAAGAATGAGCTCCGCCTGTCCTATGGATTAACCCTGTCATACCGGGAGAACTATTGACATTGAGATTATATATGCGCATGCTATGTGGATTCACAGCGACCCTGTGTGGATTTCACAGTGGTATGGTATGACAGGTGCAGATCTCTGAGTCTAATCAATGCATGAGTCTTTCGGAAGTAGTGTCAAGTGTCTTGTGTGCTGAGTCAGTGGTGGTCTGACATGTGAATTGAGGAACTTGAAATTGATAGACACTTGATACAGTTGTGAAATAGAATGACTCTGGAAAGTATTGCAAAATGTGTGATTTCTGGGCGATCAGGTGAAGAGTATTGAGAAACTTGATAACTTTACGTGAATATCTTGAAATTGTTTACCTTGATTTTATTTTAATTATCCTTATTTAAACTCTCTTTAAAATATCTAGCTTACCCTGCGTGTTTTGGTTCTGTGGCTGTTCTCTTAAAACTGTGATGATCGTGTATCACTTACACGGGAGCAGAAGATCTTCCAGGAAATAGAGCTCCTTAGCGAGTGGTCGCCGGAAGGAGATCGCCGGATTTCTGTTCTGGTAGCAGATCGGCTGTTTTGGGTCCTCTGATAGGCGATCGGCCTCGTCCGATAGGAGATCGGTCTCTTCCGATAGGAGATCGCCTGCTTTGTTTTTTTTACTGTATTTTGTTTATGTTCTGGAAAATTTGACCGAATTTGTATTAAACTCCCTGTGAGGAGGAACTACATTTCATATATATAATATTTTGTTCACTTCAATCTATTTATTACTTTTATTTTCATTATATACATTTGTATAGTATTTTGGCGGGATGTTACATTAATGGTATCAGAGCAGTTCGTCCTTAGGATGACCTGAGGGCTGTGGATCCATTGTGTTTCTTCTGCCCATGAAATCTATTTGAGTTTAAAATAACCACTATAGTGGAAGGTTTTCAAACGTTTTTGTATTGAAATTTTGTGTGTGCTTTGGTGGATATATGCTCTAACTGAAAATCTTAGTATTAAGAATGAGAAGGTCTTGATAAAGTAGTGAGGGTGCACACTCATAACTGGATCGAGATGATTCTTAATCTTAATTCCAAAGGTTTGATGTTTAGCCTACATTGAATTCTGGTGTGATTTATTTAGTGTTCTTGTAATTGACTGAGAGTGGTTGATTGGATTGATGACTGCATACCAGTAGCTGTTCTGGTGTTTTGTTTGAAGTTATAAGTGTGATAATCCTGTTGATGAGCTCAAATTCTTAATAATTTTGAGATGCTGACCTTTGTAAGGTCTAGATGTTACCTCCTGAATGAATTGATTTCTCATCGATCTCATTCTTGTAGTCGTAGGGAATATAGAAAAAAAACCTATAGTTTCAAAATCTGAGAACGAAGAAAGATGGCGCGTAAACCTCCCACCCCTCCCCGACCTTCTTCAGAGATGGGCCAGATCGCCAGGGCCATGGAGATGATGGCAACTGCCATCCAACAGCAGAATACGGTAATGGTCCAGATTCATCAAGCTGTAATGCATCATTTGGAAACTGCTGGATCGGCTGCAACAGCTTCTCATGTCAATCAGCCTCGGGAGCAGGTGGGGATGACCGAGTTCATGAGGCACAACCCAACCCAGTTCCGTGGGAACGTTTCTCCGAACCAACCAGATCAGTGGATCAGGGAGTTCCATGCCTTAGTGGGGAAGGCAAAGAGGGTGGAGACCCTGGAGAGGGGTGATTCCAGGATAATCAGATCACACCCAGGGGGTCCCTTCAGTGGGAAGGCCAAGGTGCAGCACCCACAAAGCAAGCCTTATGCGAGACCTCCACCACATCGGGCAGGAGCAGTTCCGCTCCAGTTTCAGCGGCAACAACCATGGAAACCAAAGTGTTTCCGTTGTGGTGGGTTACATAATGTCAAGGTGTGCTCCAAGAGGAATTCAGAGAAAGGGTGTTTCACATGCCAAGAAAGGGGGCACATTTCTAGAGATTGTCCTAACAGAAAAAGGATGACTCAACCCAGTGGTTCTCGGCAGTTGAGGAATGAAGGCAGCAGACCTCAGGCAACAGGGAGAGTGTTTTCCATGTCAGGAGCAGAGGCGTCTCAGTCAGGTAACCTCGTGCAGAGTATATGTTTTATAGCTGATAGGAGTGTAAAAGTTTTGTTTGATTCTGGAGCGACACACTCCTTTGTGTCAAGCCTGTGTGTAGCCGAGTTGGGCCTTCTAGTGAAGGAGTTACCTTTCGAACTGTTGGTCTCTACACCTGCGTCAGGGCAGGTGATGACCTCTACAGTTTACCCCGAATGTCCAGTGATAGTAGAGGGACGCAGATTCAAGGTGAACTTGATCTGCCTACCTCTTCGGGACCTAGATGTTATCCTGGGAATGGATTGGTTAGCTGCCAATCACGTTCTCATTGACTGCGGTGGTCAGAGGATTGCATTTCCAGACCTCCAAGGATCAGATGTAATATCTGCTCAGCAAGGGCAGTCAGAGTTGGAAGAAGGGGCGAGGTGCTTCGTGATACTCGCTCGGTCGGAGGTGGAGAATAAAGGGGACGTAAGCAGAATACCCGTGGTGAAAGATTTCACGGATGTATTTCCAGAAGAGGTACCTGGGTTACCTCCTAAGAGAGAGGTGGAACTCTCTATTGTTTTGGTACCCGGAGCTGGACCAGTGTCAACGGCTCCAGCTGAGTTGATGGAATTAGAGAAGGAAGTGTAAGTTAGATTTAGTGTACCAAGGTGTAGGTTCAGCTACATATAAGTTATGGAGAGTATGTAAGCAGAATGTTGAGGGTTTGAAGACTTAAGCATGTGTATCCATGGGAAGTACTGGAGTTAAGTTCCAAGATGAAAGTAGGAATCTTTCTTTGATCTGGAGCTTGGTGATGACCTCTAGCTGGACACAAGGCTTGAAATGGAAATTTGAGATTTGGTAGAGAATAAGTTTACAAGATGATTATATCATCTTGAGATGTATCAATGATTTTGGGAAAGAGGAAAGATGAAATATCTTAATTGTGTTTAAAGTCACAGTTAGGCAAAGAAAATTGTTGAAAAGCAACAGGCGGAGAAATTGCTTGGATAAGAGAGAAAGTCTCACGTGGGATGGATGTTGTTTAATTGTTTTGGATTTGAAAGCTGTATGTGATTCGAAATTGGACACTAGTTTATGTTGAGTATGTAGGAGATGAATTGGATGTTATTCCAAAAAAAAAAAGGGATTAGTGATCTGTCAATCACGTTTCCAAAGGTTAAGCTCAACGAAAGATAGTGTTCCAAAGTTCAGCCGAGTTGATTAAATTGAAGAAAATAAGTGGAAGAGTTGTTAGAGACGCAGTTAGTCAAGCCCAATATATCTCCTTGGAGTTTCCAGCGTTGTTGGTTAAAAAGGAAGAGGAAGGACCTCAACTGTGTAGGGACTACAGGAAGTTGAATAAGTTGACCATCCAGGACAACTACCCTCTACCCGTAATTGATGAGTTGAGGGATCAGTTAGATGGAACTTCAGTGTCCTCAAAGTTTTATCGGAAATCTGGATAAAACCAGATTTTGCTAAGACAGAAGATGTGCAGAAGACAAGCCTTTTGAGGTTTAGTATGATGCCTCACATCAAAGTTCGAATTGTGTCTGAATACAAGAGAAGACAGGAGTTGCATATGTTCAATGCAACTCAAATTTCATGAGAGAAATTATTCTACTTATGATTTAGAATCGGCAGTGGTAGTGTTGTTATGGAGATTTGAAGGCAGTAATTGTGTGAAGCGTTGTATGGGAGGAAATGCAGAATTCCCTTATTGTTGGAACCAGGAGGGCGAATCAGTTTTGATTGAACAGTTAGAGGATCCTAGTCTGAAACGTATTGTGGAATTTGCTAGGCACCGATCAGGCTAAAGGGCTTTGTAACGGGTAAAGATGGAATATTGAGATTAATGGCAGAATTTGCATACCAGCAGATGGAGAATGGAAATTGATGAAGTATTGGAGTAGTAAGAGTTGGTTCAACAGACAACCGAGAAGGTGAAACTGATGCAAGGCAGAATGAAAGCCTCTGAAAGTCGACAGATGTCCTCGGCAGATCAGAGGAGAAGACCTTTGGAGTTTGCGGCTGGGGATCATGTCTTTATGAGGGAAACACCAGCCAAGAGTGTAGGACGAGCTATCAGATCAAAGAAGCTGTCCCCTAAGTTGGTTGGGCCATATCAGACCCAAGGGGGATCAGTCCAGTGGCTTATGAGACCACCCCACCTCCCCAATTAGCAAACCTGCATAATGTGTTTCACGTATCACAGCTAAGGGAGTATCTTGCAGACCCTAGTCACGTGTTGGAAGTGGACGACGTGCAGATCGGGTGATTCACCATGGAATTTGAAGGAAACCATGAGAGATGCATATGCCCACCTCTTTTCCTTATAATTCAATTTTCGAGGACGAAAATTTTTCTTGTTGGGGAGAATGTAAGGACCTGTAAAATTGAATTGGAATAAAAAGGGTTATATTTTAAAAGAATTCTATGTATGTTTTATTTAAAATAAAAAGGGAGGAAAAGTTAAGTTTAGAAGGCTATGAGATCGCCGGTCGCCTGCTACACATGAGCGCCAGGTGGACGTCGCCAGGGCGCGAGGCATGCAGGCATCGCGCGGGCGCGAGAGGCATGCGAGCATCGCCAGGACGCGATGCATGTGGACGTGGCCAGGGCGCGAGAGTTATGAGGGCGTCGCCAGGGAAGACATCGGTCGTCTCCCAGAGGAAGACATCGGTCGTCTCCCAGAGGAAGACATCGGTCGTCTCCCAGAGGAAGACATCGGTCGTCTTCCAGGGCGAAGGAGGCATCGGTCGTTCGCCAGGATGAGTCAGCAGTGGAAAGTTATCGCGCGACGTCGAGTTTCACACAGAGTAAAGTGGGACCCAGACTCCCAGCATGAAACGTCCTGCACACGCGCCACGTAGACAAAAAGGGTGGTTTAGAGTGGTGACATCAGAATGTTGGCATGCGCAGGAGACACTCGCGGTCGTACTGTTCAGAGCAGTGGTTGGCATGCACAAGCGACAACAGTGGTAGTACTGTTCAGAGCAGTGGTTGGCATGCACCAGAGACAACAGTGGTCGTACTGTTCAGGGCAGTGGTTCTCAGACTTTCCTGCAGAAGGGGTGGCAGCAGCAGCATGCGTGGACAGGTAAGTTGGGATTCAAAAGCCACTACGGGAAGGCAAAGAACGTTACAGACTCAAGAGTGTTAGAGTGAGTGCAAACTTCCTCCCTCCCTTCTTCCCTTCCTTGCGTTGAGACTCAGGCAACCTCCAGCATCAGTGCGACAAGCGACGTTGCCCTTAGAGCACCTAAGAGGTTCTCTGCAAGTTCTACAGACCAGGTGCTGAAAACAGAGCTAAGGCATCCTTCAGGCTCGGTGGGTTTTGAGCTCGCGGTATTTTTACGCAAGTCCAGGTAAGGGAAGCTAGACTTCATTTTCAATACAAGCCATGGTTTAGCTATTTCTGAAGTGAGGGCGACGTGGTCGCCGGTTTTCGTTTTCATCTTTGTAAAATGCTCTGTGCTATGTGTAAGGACCTGTAAAATTGAATTGGAATAAAAAGGGTTATATTTTAAAAGAATTCTATGTATGTTTTATTTAGAATAGAAAGGGAGGAAAAAGTTAAGAAGGCTATGAGATCGCCGGTCGCCTGCTACACATGAGCGCCAGGTGGACGTCGCCAGGACGCGAGAGGCATGCAGGCATCGCGCGGGCGCGAGAGGCATGCAGGCATCGCGCGGGCGCGAGAGGCATGCAGGCATCGCGCGGGCGCGAGAGGCATGCAGGCATCGCGCGGGCGCGAGAGGCATACAGGCATAGCGCGGGCGCGAGAGGCATGCAGGCATCGCGCGGGCGCGAGAGGCATGCAGGCATCGCGCGGGCGCGAGGCATGCGGGCATTGCCAGGGCGCGAGGCATGTGGACGTGGCCAAGGCGCGAGAGTTATGAGGGCGTCGCCAGGGAAGACATCGGTCGTCTCCCAGAGGAAGACATCGGTCGTCTTCTAGGGCGAAGGAGACATCGGTCGTTCGCCAGGATGAGTCAGCATTGGAAAGTTGTCGCGATGGCGAGCCTCACGCAGATAAAGTGGGACCCAGACTCTCAGCATGAAACGTCCTGCACGCGCGCCACGTAGACAAAAAGGATGATTCAGAGTGGTGACATCAGAATGTTGGCATGCGCAGGAGACACTCGCGGTCGTACTGTTCAGAGCAGTGGCTGGCATGCACAAGCGACAACAGTGGCAGTACTGTTCAGAGCAGTGGTTCTCAGACTTCTCTGCAGAGTGGGTGGTGGCAGCTGCTTTTGGTGGATAAGTTGGTTTAAGATGCAGAAAACCCACTGCTGAGAGAAAAAAACGTTGCAGCCTTCAAAGAGAGAAAGAGTGAGTTACCTCCCTTCTCCTCCAGTTGCCTCCTTCGCGCTGCGATTCTAGCACCTTCACACGAGAGTACGATGAGCGACAGCCACCATTAGGGCACCTGGGCAGTCCTCTGCAAGTCCTTCAACCAGACGCAAAAACAGAGCCAAGGCGTTCTTCAAGCTTTGTTGGGTTTCGGAACTCTAGGTATTTGCGCAAGTCCAGGTAAGGGAAGCTAGACTTCATTTTCAATACAAGCCATAGTTTAGCTATTTTCTGAAGTGAGGGCGACGTGGTCGCCGGTTTTCGTCTTCATCCTTGTAAAATGCTCTGTGCTATGTGTTGGGCGACGTTGTCGCCGGTTTTAAATGCAGACTTCGAAATACCCTGTTTTTGAACCAGGTCGCCGGTTTTGGCGTTGTTTGCGAAACTCTCTGTTTTTAGTGTTGCTTTGAAACTGTTGAGATTTAAATGAGATATTCGAAAATAAGAACCTTGGATTGAGTTTTGCTGTGATTGAAATCATTCCTTTAAGTGGTATGTGATGTGTTGGATGTGGTGAATGTGGATCGAGGCATAGTATTTTCAGGAAAGAAAATACCGTGTAAGATCGTGTAGGATGTGCATTGATCGGTGATGTCTATAATGGGATTATCCTGACTCTCCTGAGATAATGGATTCATATAGATGAGGTTATTCAGGCGTTGAGAGTCGAAGGAGGTTCATATGTATGGGTGAGTCATGTGAAACAGAACGAGCTCGGCCTGTCATATGGATTAACCCTGTCATACTGTGAGAATGGTGAACTTGAGATCGAGAATATGTTGATGCGCATAGCTGTGGAAACATTACAACAGCTTGTATGACAGGTGCAGAATCTCTGAGTCTAGTCAATGCACGAGTCTTCCGGAAGTAGGTCAAGTGTCTTGTGTGCTGGGTCAGTGGTGGTCTGACATGTGAAATGAGGAACTTGGAATTTATAGACACTTGATGCAGTATTGTGAAAATGAATGACTCTTGTGAATATTGTGGAATGTGTGATTTCTGGGCGATCAGGTGAAGAGTATTGAGAAAATCTATAGCTTTACGAGAATATCTTGAAATTGTTTACCTTGATTTTATTTTAATTATTCTTATTTAAACTCTCTTTAAAATATCTAGCTTACCCTGCGTGTTTTGGTTCTGTGGCTGTTCTCTTAAAACTGTGATGATCGTGTATAACTTACACGGGAGCAGATGATCTTCCAGGAAGTAGAGTTCCTTAGTGAGTGGTCGCCGGAAGCAGATCGGCTGTTTTTGGGTCCTCCGATGGGAGATCGGCCTCGTTCGATAGGAGATCGGTCTCTTCCGATAGGAGATCGCCTGCTTCGTTTTTTTACTGTATTTTGTTTATGTTTCTGGAAAAATTTGACCGAATTTGTATTAAACTCCCTGTGAGGAGAAACTACATTTCATATATATAATATTTTGTTCATAGAATCTATTTGTTACCTTTATTTTCATTATATACATTTGTATAGTATTTTGGCGGGATGTTACACTATGTGTTTGGGCGACGTGGTCGCCGGTTTTAAATGCAGACTCGAAATACCCTGTTTTTGAACTAGATCGCCGGTTTTGGCGTTGTTTGCGAACTCTCTGTTTTTGGTGTTACTTTGAACTGTTGAAGCTTAAATGTGATCTTCGAAAATCTGAATCTTTGAAACGATCGTTGCTGTGACTTGAATCATTTATTTAAGGGCGGTATGATGTGTTGAATGTTGTGAATGTGGATCGAGGCATAGTATTTTCAGGAAAGGAAATACCGTGTAAGATCGTGTAGGATGTGCATTGATCGGTGATTCCTAAGGGGATATCCTGACTCTGCTGAGAAAATGGAATCACATAGAGGAAGTTACTCAGTTGGTGAGAGTCGAAGGAGGTTCATATGAATGGGCGTCTCGTGTGAAAAAGAATGAGCTCCGCCTGTCCTATGGATTAACCCTGTCATACCGGGAGAACTATTGACATTGAGATTATATATGCGCATGCTGTGTGGATTCACAGCGACCCTGTGTGGATTTCACAGTGGTATGGTATGACAGGTGCAGATCTCTGAGTCTAATCAATGCATGAGTCTTCCGGAAGTAGTGTCAAGTGTCTTGTGTGCTGAGTCAGTGGTGGTCTGACATGTGAATTGAGGAACTTGAAATTGATAGACACTTGATACAGTTGTGAAATAGAATGACTCTGGAAAGTATTGCAAAATGTGTGATTTCTGGGCGATCAGGTGAAGAGTATTGAGAAACTTGATAACTTTACGTGAATATCTTGAAATTGTTTACCTTGATTTTATTTTAATTATCCTTATTTAAACTCTCTTTAAAATATCTAGCTTACCCTGCGTGTTTTGGTTCTGTGGCTGTTCTCTTAAAACTGTGATGATCGTGTATCACTTACACGGGAGCAGAAGATCTTCCAGGAAGTAGAGCTCCTTAGCGAGTGGTCGCCGGAAGGAGATCGCCGGATTTCTGTTCTGGTAGCAGATCGGCTGTTTTGGGTCCTCTGATAGGCGATCGGCCTCGTCCGATAGGAGATCGGTCTCTTCCGATAGGAGATCGCCTGCTTTGTTTTTTTTACTGTATTTTGTTTATGTTCTGGAAAATTTGACCGAATTTGTATTAAACTCCCTGTGAGGAGGAACTACATTTCATATATATAATATTTTGTTCACTTCAATCTATTTATTACTTTTATTTTCATTATATACATTTGTATAGTATTTTGGCGGGATGTTACAGTATCTTTGCGTCCTACCTCTCCTCAGAGGGCTAAATCACATGTAGATGCACCAATTAAGACTCCTATTGATAGTTGTAATGTGGAGGTCTCTACTATTGTTACTGTACCTTCTCCGTCGCCTCCTACCTCCTCTTGGAAGGCTAAATCACTTGGAGATGATGTTAAAGCACTATCATTGGTCCTGCAAAATCATTTTTCCTCTCTTGATGGTTTGGAAACTACTGATGTGGGAGGTGATTCTTATATTGGTGCGTCAACTATTCCAACTGCCATTGTTGAAATTAATTCGGATCATATCACTGTTGAAAATCAGGTGGTTTCAAAATTTTGGGTTAATCCTAATGAGATGGAGGAGGATGCCAGTGATACTGGAGAGGAAATAGTTCACACTAAAAGAAAACCAGGGAGACCACCTAAGGGGACTGGTAAATCCAAAAAAACTGCTAAGGCAGTTCTCACTGCAACGTCACAATGAAGGTCTCTTCATTTTTCTGGAATGTTAGAGGATTGGGAAACCACAAAACTGTGGAGATGCTGATTAGTTTACTTAAAATACATAAACCCCTCCTGGTTTTTCTTGCTGAACCCATGGTGCCGTACACTAATGCTTTCGACGTTCTTTTCAAATCTATTAATATGGATTTGGTGGCCACGTCACCTATTGTTAATAAAGCTGCTAAGCTTTGGTGTTTGTCAGTTCCTAATCTTGTCCAAAATTTCTCGATCAATGATCAGTTTATTTCGGTAACTTGTCTTCTGCATAATAAATATTTTAGTTTTGCAGGTGTTTATGGTGCTAACACATACTTGGCTAGACGATTTTTGTGGAGGGACCTTAGTTCCATCACAGGGCCTTGGTGTATTATGGGAGATTTTAATGCTGTGCTCTCAGCAGATGATTGTAAAGGGGGGTGGCTCCTAATCAGGTTTCTTGTAATGAATTCCTTGATTGGATTAATACTAATGATCTTTCTTGTATGCCTTTTGCTGGATCTTCTTATACTTGGTGTAATGGAAGGAGAGGGTTGCATAGAATTCATAGAAGACTGGATAGGGCTTTATGTAATGGAGAGTGTCTAGATGAATGGGATTCTTGTACTTATCAGGTTCTTATTAAAAATTGTTTTGATCATTCTCCTATTCTTGCTAGTCTTACTAGTAATTCTTTAAGGAAGGTTAGCAATTTTCGTTTCTTTTCTATGTGGCTTCAGGACATTTCATGTTTGAAGCTTATTCATGATTCTTGGGCTAATAAGGTTGTTGGTTGTCCTATGTTTATTTTACAACATAAGTTAAAAAGGCTAAAAATTGACCTCCGAGACTGGAATAAAAATTCTTTTGGTAATGTTCACAATGCAGTTCTTCTTAAACAGGGTCTCCTCCTTGGTATTCAACAAAACTTATTTTTTTATACATTTTTTTTATTGAAAAGAAACAGTATATACGTTTTTTTTTATTGAAAACAAACAATATATACATTTTTTATCAGCAAAAAATAATATATACAATGTTTTTATCAGGAAGAATTAATATATGCTTTTTTTTATAAAAAATTTTCAACAAAAAACACTATATACTTTTGTTTTATCAGAAAAAAATAATAAATATTGTTTTATCAACAAGGAACAATTTATACATTTATTCTTTTGATCATTTTTTATCAGTAAAAAACAGTATATAATTTTTTTTTTCTACTTTTTTTATCAGCAAGAAAATATATATAACTTTTTTTTATTTGGCAGAAACAATATATACATTTTTATTATCATTTTTTTTATCAAAAAAAAGAATATATACAATTTTTTTATCAGGAAGAATTAATGCATACATTTTTTTATCAATGTATTTTTCAACAAAAAGCAATTTATACATTTTCTTTATCAGGAAAAAAATGATGTTTTTTTAATCAGCAAAAAAGAATATATATATTTATTCTTTTTATCACTAAGAATCAATATATAAATTCTTTTCATAAACAAGAAAAGCTATATCTCTTTCTCTCATCAGCAAGAAATTATAAATATTTTTTATCAGCAAGAAACTGTATATACGTTCTTTATATTTTAAAGAAACAATATATACATATTTTACCTGTATTTCTTTTTATCTGGAAGAAAAACTATATCCACTTTTCTATCGGAAGAAATAATAAATATTTTATTCATCAGCAAGAAATAGTATATATTTTTTTATTTGCAAGAAATAATATATACATTTTTTTATCAGTTTTTTTTATCAAAACAAAAAGTATATAGAGTTTTTTTTTTATCTGGAAGAATTAATATATACATTGTTTATCAGATTTTTTTCGACAAAACACAATAGATACAATTTTTAAACAGAAAAAAAAAAAAACATACATATTTTTTATCAGCACGAAACAATATATACATTTGTTCTTTTGATCATATTTTTTATCAGTAAGAAACAATATATAAACTTTTTTTATCTGTGTCTTTCTTATCAGCAAGATACAGTATATACATTTTTTTTTATTGAAAAGAAATAATATATACATTTTTTATCAGCAAAAAATAATACATACAATGTTTTTCTCAGGAAGAATTAATATTTGCTTTTTTTCTATAAAAATTTTTCAACAAAAAACACTATATACTTTTGTTTTATCAGAAAAAAATAATAAATATTGTTTTATCAGCAAGGAAATATTTATACATTTTTTCTTTTGATCATTTTTTTATCAGTAAAAAACAATATATAAATTTTTTTTGTACCTTTTTTATTTGCTAGAAACAATATACAAATTTTCATTTTCATTTTTTTTTGTCAACAAAAAAGGGTATATAAAATTTTTTATCATGAAGAATTAATACAGACATATTTTATCAATTTATTTTTCAACAAAAAGCAATTTATACATCTTCTTTATCAGGAAAAAAATAATTTTTTTATCTGCAAAAAACAATATATACATTTGTTCTTTTTATCATTTTTTTTATCAGTAAGAAAAAATATATAAATTTTTTTTATTTATTGAAAAAAACAATATATACATTTTTTATCAACAAAAAATAATATATAAAATGTTTTTATCAGGAAGAATTAATATATCCTTTTTTTATAAAAATTTTTCAACAAAAAACACTATATACTTTTGTTTTATCAGAAACAAATAATAAATATTGTTTTATCAACAAGGAACAATTTATACATTTATTCTTTTGATCATTTTTTATCAGTAAAAAATAGAATATAATTTTTTTTTCTACTTTTTTTATCAGCAAGAAAATATATATAACTTTTTTTTATTTGCCACAAACAATATATACATTTTTATTATCATTTTTTTTATCAACATAAAAGAATATATACAATTTTTTTATCAGGAAGAATTAATGCATACATTTTTTTATGAATGTATTTTTCAACAAAAAGCAATTTTGTACATTTTCTTTATCAGGAAAAAAATGATGTTTTCTTAATCAGCAAAAAAGAATATATACATTTATTCTTTTTATCAGTAAGAATCAAATATATAAATTTTTTTCATAAACAAGAAAAGCTATATCTCTTTTTCTCATCAGCAAGAAATTATAAATATTTTTTATCAGCAAGAAACTGTATATACGTTTTTTATATTTTAAAGAAACAATATATACATATTTTACCTGTATTTCTTTTTATCTGAAAGAAAAACTATATCCACTTTTCTATCGGAAGAAATAATAAATATATTTTTTAAACACAATAGATAATATTTTTAAACAGAAAAAAAAAATAATATACAATTTTATGAAATAATAAATATTTTTTTTATCAGCAAGAAAACAGTATATATTTTTTTATTTGCAAGAAATAATATATACATTTTTTTATCAGTTTTTTTTATCAAAACAAAACAATATATAGAGGTTTTTTTTATCTGGAAGAATTAATATATACATTTTTTATCAGCAAAAAATAATACATACAATGTTTTTCTCAGGAAGAATTAATATATGCTTTTTTTTTTATAAAAATTTTTCAACAAAAAACACTATATAGTTTTGTTTTATCATAAAAAAATAATAAATATTGTTTTATCAGCAAGGAAATATTTATACATTATTTCTTTTGATGATTTTTTTATCAGTAAAAAACAATATATAAGTTTTTTTTGTACTTTTTTTATTTGCTAAAAACAATATACAAATTTTCATTTTCAGTTTTTTTGTCAACAAAAAAGGGTATATACAATTTTTTATCAGGAAGAATTAATACAGACATATTTTATCAATTTAGTTTTCAACAAAAAGCAATTTATACATCTTCTTTATCAGGAAAAAAATAATTTTTTTATCTGCAAAAAAGAATATATACATTTGTTCTTTTTATCATTTTTTTTATCAGTAAGAAACAATATATAAATTTTCTTTGTCTGTGTCTTTCTTATCAGCAAGATACAATATATACATTTTTTTTATTGAAAGGAAACAGTATATACGTTTTTTTTATTTATTGAAAAGAAACAATATATACAATTTTTATCAGCAAAAAATAATATATACAATGTTTTTATCAGGAAGAATTGATATATGCTTTTTTTTATAAAAATTTTTCAACAAAAAACACTATATACTTTTGTTTTATCAGAAAAAAATAATAAATACTGTTTTATCAACAAGGAACAATTTATACATTTATTCTTTTGATCATTTTTTATCAGTAAAAAACAGTATATAATTTTTTTTTTCTACTTTCTTTATCAGCAAGAAAATATATATAACTTTTTTTTATTTGCCAGAAACAATATATACATTTTTATTATCATGTTTTTTATCAACAAAAAAGAATATATACAATTTTTTTATCAGGATGAATTAATGCATACATTTTTTTATCAATGTATTTTTCAACAAAAAGCAATTTATACATTTTCTTTATCAGGAAAAAAATGATGTTTTTTTAATCAGCAAAAAAGAATATATCCATTTATTCTTTTTATCACTAAGAATTAATATATAAATTTTTTTCATAAACAAGAAAAGCTATATCTCTTTTTCTCATCAGCAAGAAATTATAAATATTTTTTATCAGCAAGAAACTGTATATATGTTTTTTATATTTTAAAGAAACAATATATACATATTTTACCTGTATTTCTTTTTATCTGGAAGAAAAACTATATCCACTTTTCTATCGGAAGAAATAATAAATATTTTTTTTATCAGCAAGAAATAGTATATATTTTTTTATTTGCAAGAAATAATATATACATTTTTTTATCAGTTTTTTTTATCAAAACAAAACAATATATAGAGTTTTTTTTTATCTAGACGAATTAATATATACATTGTTTATCAGATTTTTGTCGACAAAACACAATAGATACAATTTTTAAACAGAAAAAAAACAACATACATATTTTTTATCAGCACGAAACAATATATACATTTGTTCTTTTGATCATTTTTTTTATCAATAAGAAACAATATATACATTTGTTCTTTTTATCATTTTTTTTATCAGTAAGAAACAATATATAAATTTTCTTTGTCTGTGTCTTTCTTATCAACAAGATACAGTATATACATTTTTTTTTATTGAAAAGAAACAGTATATACGTTTTTTTTATTTATTGAAAAGAAACAATATATACATTTTTTATCAGCAAAAAATAGTATATACAATGTTTTTATCAGGAAGAATTAATATATGCTTTTTTTTATAAAAATTTTTCAACAAAAAACACTATATACTTTTGTTTTATCAGAAAAAAATTATAAATATTGTTTTATCAACAAGGAACAATTTATACATTTATTCTTTTGATCATTTTTTATCAGTAAAAAATAGCATATAATTTTTTTTTCTACTTTTTTTATCAGCAAGAAAATATATATAACTTTTTTTAATTTTTCCAGAAATAATATATACATTTTTATTATCATTTTTTTTATCAACAAAAAAGAATATATACAATTTTTCTATCAGGAAGAATTAATGCATACATTTTTTTATCAATGTATTTTTCAACAAAAAGCAATTTATACATTTTCTTTATCAGGAAAAAAATGATGTTTTTTTAATCAGCAAAAAAGAATATATACATTTATTCTTTTTATCAGTAAGAATCAATATAAAAATTCTTTTCATAAACAAGAAAAGCTATATCTCTTTTTCTCATCAGCAAGAAATTATAAATATTTTTTATCAACAAGAAACTGTATATACATTTTTTATATTTTAAAGAAACAATATATACATATTTTACCTGTATTTCTTTTTATCTGGAAGAAAAACTATATCCACTTTTCTATCGGAAGAAATAATAAATATTTTTTTTATCAGCAAGAAACAATATATATTTTTTTATTTGCAAGAAATAATATATACATTTTTTTATCAGTTTTTTTTATAAAAACAAAACAATATATGGAGGTTTTTTTTAGCTGGAAGAATTAATATATACATTGTTTATCAGATTTTTTTCGACAAAACACAATAGATACAATTTTTAAATAGAAAAAAAAAACATACATATTTTTTATCAGCACGAAACAATATATACATTTGTTCTTTTGATCATTTTTTTTATCAGTAAGAAACAATATGTAAACTTTTTTTATCTGTGTCTTTCTTATCAGCAAGATACAGTATTTACATTTTTTTTTATTGAATAGAAATAATATATACATTTTTTATCAGCAAAAAATAATACATACAATGTTTTTCTCAGGAAGAATTAATATATGCTTTTTTTTATAAAAATTTTTCAACAAAAAACACTATATACTTTTGTTTTATCAGAAAAAAATAATAAATATTGTTTTATCAGCAAGGAAATATTTATACATTTTTTCTTTTGATCATTTTTTTATCAGTAAAGAACAATATATAAATTTTTTTTGTACCTTTTTTATTTGCTAGAAACAATATACAAATTTTCATTTTCAGTTTTTTTGTCAACAAAAAAGGGTATATACAATTTTTTATCAGGAAGAATTAATACAGACATATTTTATCAATTTACTTTTCAACAAAAAGCAATTTATACATCTTCTTTATCAGGAAAAAAATAATTTTTTTTATCAGGAAAAAAGAATATATACATTTGTTGTTTTTATCATTTTTTTTATCAGTAAGAAACAATATGTAAATTTTCTTTATCTGTGTCTTTCTTATCAGCAAGATACAATATATACATTTTTTTTTTATTGAAAAGAAACAGTATATATGTTTTTTTTATTTATTGAAAAGAAATAGTATATACATTTTTTATCAGCAAAAAATAATATATAAAATGTTTTTATCAGGAAGAATTAATATATGCTTTTTTTTATAAAAATTTTTCAACCAAAAACACTATATACTTTTGTTTTATCAAAAAAAATAATAAATATTGTTTTATCAACAAGGAACAATTTATACATTTATTCTTTTGATCATCTTTTATCAGTAAAAAACAGTATATAATTTTTTTTCTACCTTTTTTATCAGCAAGAAAATATATATAACTTTTTTTTTTATATGCCAGAAACAATATATACATTTTTGTTATCATTTTTTTTATCAACAAAAAAGAATATATACAATTTTTTTATCAGGAAGTATTAATGCATACATTTTTTTATCAATGTATTTTTCAACAAAAAGCAATTTATACATTTTCTTTATCAGGAAAAAAATGATGTTTTTTTAATCAGCAAAAAAGAATATATACATTTATTCTTTTTATCAGTAAGTGTAAGGACCTATAAATTATTTGGAATAGAAGTGATAGATTTTAAATAATTTCTGGGTATGTTATTATTTAAAATAAAAAGGACATAAAAATAGAAAGTACCATAGTGGTCAGACCTCGGACGTCGCCCAAAGGTCTGGGGTCAGCTGGTAGAGGTCGGTCGGTTGACCAGTGTACTAACCAAGTAGTCAGGTGCGATGACTTCATCGTGAGGTAATCACGTGGGCGTGCTTGAAGGGGGGGAGGCACGTGAATCAAGAAGGGTAAGAGAAAGGAAGGTGTAGCTTAGAAGTCAAGGAGATCGCCGTTTTTGAAGAAGGCGGCGGCCTCCGACTTCCCCCGTATGAAATCGCCAATCGCCTATGGTGTACATGATCGCCGAAAAGAGCACATCGCCGTGTAGTCGAGAAGGCTTGGTAAGCACTTAGTATGTGGTCTAAATACAGAAGATGAGTGATATAGAAGATAGGTGGCATGTCTGCCACCATGAGTAGTGTGAATCGTGATAACACAGACTTAGAGGAATGGGAGGATGAACCTTCAGCAAGGTGTGACGATGTGACATCGATGACCAGAGTGGGGCGATGTGTCCTCGTCACACACAAGGGCGATAAGAGATCGCCAACAGGATGAGAGGAACATCGGTCATCAACCAGGATGGGAGACACATCGGTTGTCTGCCAGGGTGAGACATCGGTGGTCTGCCAGGGTGAGACATCGGTTGTCTGCCAGGGTGAGACATCGGTGGTCTGCCAGGGTGAGACATCGGTTGTCTGCCAGGGTGAGACATCGGTTGTCTGCCAGGGTGAGACATCGGTTGTCTGCCAGGGTGAGACATCGGTGGTCTGCCAGGGTGAGACATCGGTTGTCTGCCAGGGTGAGACATCGGTGGTCTGCCAGGGTGAGACATCGGTTGTCTGCCAGGGTGAGACATCGGTTGTCTGCCAGGGTGAGACATCGGTTGTCTGCCAGGGTGAGACATCGGTGGTCTGCTAGGGTGAGACATCGGTTGTCTGCCAGGGTGAGACATCGGTGGTCTGCCAGGGTGAGACATCGGTTGTCTGCCAGGGTGAGACATCGGTTGTCTGTCAGGGTGAGACATCGGTTGTCTGCCAGGGTGAGACATCAGTGGTCTGCCAGGGTGAGACATCGGTTGTCTGCCAGGGTGAGACATCGGTTGTCTGCCAGGGTGAGACATCGGTTGTCTGCCAGGGTGAGGAATCGGTCATCCGTCAGGAAGAGGAATCGGTCATCGCCGGTATGAGAGGCATAGTCATCGCGCAAGCAGTCATCGGTGGAAGGTTATCGCGCGATGTCGTGTTTCACACAGATAAGGTGGGACCCAGGCTCCCAGCATGAGAACGTCCTGCATGCGCGACACGTAGACAAAAAGGGTGTTTCAGAATAGTTAGCATCAGAGAGTTGGTATGCGCAGAAACCCACGTGGTCATACTGTTCAAGGAAGTGTGCACGCAAGGTTGCTCAGAGAGTGGGTAATGGCAGTGAAGGCTAAAGAGCCGTTCGACCTTAAGAGCTGAGGGAATCAGCTCATTTAGTTCCCCTTTCTCCTTTCTCCTCCACTCGAAGACGCAGCTATCCTCACGTACCAGTGCTATGATCGGCGACTGCCATTGTCCTTCTGGGAAGCCTCTGCAAGTTCTCCCATCAGGACGCTAGAACAGAGTAAGTCGTTTTACTCTGTTTTTCGAGTCGAATCTGAGCTTGAAAGGGTTGCCTCTGCATAGGCGTTGCCGGCGACTCCCTTAGCTCCAAAAATCGTCTCTGTTAGCGTAGAAAATGAGTAGTATAGTCAGTTTTGTGATAAAGGCTCCATGGTGCAGGTTAGGACATCTTTAAGCTTCAGTGGGTTTTGGAGCTCTTAGTGATTATGCGCAAGTTCAGGTAAGGGAAGCTAGCATTTTCGTTTATAAAAACTTTAGGCGAGTAGGTTCTGAAGTGAGGGCGACGTGGTCGCCGGTTTCATATTCTATTTCACGATGCTCTGTTTTTATGTGTGGGGCGACGTGATCGCCGGTTTTAATGCAAATTTAGAAATCCCCTGTTTTAGTGTCGTTTTGAAATTGTTTGAGATTGAAAGGTGAAATGCATATGATATTCGAAAATCTGAACTTTGGTATGATTGTTTCTGTGATTAGGATTGTTTAAGAAAAGATTCAAAATATTATATGATGGAATTGTGCTTTTACGTGTGGTATGATGTACTGGATGAATGTGAAATTGTGATCAAGACATAGTATTTTCAGGAAAGGAAATACCGTGTTGAGATTGGTATTAGAGTGTATTGATCAGTGAGTATTGTAACATCCCGCCAAAATAAAACCATACATTCATGTTTAATGAAAATAAAGGTACACAAAATCTTGAAGAGAACAACATTACATATATATATAATAAACGGGGTTGCCCTTTTAGGGAAATAAATACATAATTCAGTCAAGAGTTTTGCAAAACTTTAACGAAAATCAATTGATTACAAAGAAAACGGCGATCTCCAACATAAACCGGCGATCTCAAAACAGAAGACCTCAAATCAGGCGATCTTCTATCAGGACACAAATCCGGCGATCACCACCGAGAGGTGGAAATGGGCGATCTCCTCCCTCGGCGACCACCCATTAGGGAGCTCTTCTTCCTGGAAGATCATCTGCTCCCGTGTAAAGATTACACGATCATCACAGTTTTAAAAGAACGGCCACAGAACCAAAACACGCAGGGTAAGCTATATAATGTAAAGGAAGTTTAAATCATGAACATGACAATCAAAGTAAAACAAGTTTCAAAATATCCATGTAAAACGTAGAGTTGCTCATATCATTCACCTGATCGCCCAAAATCACACATTTCACAACATTCACCCATAGTCATTCCATTTCACAATACTGCATCAAGTGTCTATAAAAATTCAAATTTCTCATTTCACCTGTCAGACTTTCCACTGACTCACCACACAAGACACTTGACACTACTTCCGGATTGACTCGTGCGTTGATTAGACTCAGAGATCTGCACCTGTCATACCACACCACTGTGAAATCCACACAGGGTCGCTGTGAATCCACACAGCATGCGCATATATCATCTCAATGTCAATAGTTCTCCTGGTATGACAGGGTTAATCCATAGGACAGGCGGAGCTCGTTCTTTTTCACACGAGACGCCCATCATATAGACCTCCTTCGACTCTCAACAACTGAGTAACTTCCTCTACGTGATTCCATTACCTCAGCAGAGTCAGGATATCCCCTTAGGAATCACCGATCAATGCACCTACTACAAGATCTTACACGGTATTTTCTTTCCTGAAAATACTATGCCTCGATCCCACATTCACAGCATTCAAAAACATCATACCACTCGAGTAATTGATTCAAGTCACAGCAACGAATCATTTCAAGGTTCAGATCTTCGAATATTTCATTTAAATCTCAAGTAGTTTCAAAACAACACCCAAAAACAGAGAGTTCACAAACAACGCCAAAACCGGCGATCTAGTTCAAAAACAGGGTGTTTCGAAGACTGTATATAAAACCGGCGACCACGTCGCCCAAGCACACAAACAGAGCATTTTACGCAGATGAAAACAAAAATGGCGACCACGTCGCCCTCACTTCAGAGATAGCTACACTATGGCTTGTGTGGAAAAAGAGGTCTAGCTTCCCTTACCTGGACTTGCGCAACCACCAGGAGCTTCGAAATCCAACAGAGCTTGAAGAATGCCTTGGCTCTATTCTTGAGTCTGGTTTTGAAGGAGTTGCAGAGAACTTTCCCAGGTGCTCCAATGGTGTTGCTTCTCGTCGTACTCTTGTGTGAAGATGCTGAAATCGCAACGCGGAGGAGGTAACTGGAGGAGAAGGGAGGGAACTCACTCTTTCCCTCGTCGAATACAACAATGTTTTCTTTTCTCTCAGCAGTGGATTTTTTGTAACTTAAACCAACTTATCCCTCCAAAAGCAGCTGCCACCACCTACTCTGCAGGGAAGTTTGCGTGCACGCTTCCCTGAACAGTACTACTAAGCGTGCCTCTGCGCAGGCTACGCTCTGAGGTCACTATTCTGAACCACTCTTTTGTCTACGTGGCGCGCGTGCAGAACATCTCTTGCTGGGAGTCTGGGGCCCACGTTCTCTGGGTGTAACTCAACGTCGCGCGATGACCTTTCGCCGATGACTACCAGCTCGAAGAGAAACCACTGATGACCTCTCGCGCGAAGACGATCCACCGATGACCTCGCGCGAAGACAACCACCAATGACCTCGCGTGAAGACAACCACCGATGACCTCGCGCGAAGACTACCACCGATGACCTCGCGCGAAGACTACCAGCTCGAAGAGAAACCACTGATGACCTCTCGCGCGAAGACGATCCACCGATGACCTCACGCGAAGACAACTACCGATGACCTCGCGCGAAGACAACCACCGATGACCTCTTCCTGGCGAACGACCGATGTCTCTCCCCCCCCTGATGATGCCCGCATGCATCGTGCCCTGGCGACGCCTGCATGCCTCGCGCCCAGGCGATGACGTGTAGTCTAGGCGACCGGCGATTATGTTTAAACCAGGAACCCTTATAGTTTTTCTAGACTACACTTTCCTTCCTTTTTAACTTAAATAAAAACATACTTAGAATTTATTTAAAACATACTCTTTCATTCCAATAAATTTTTCAGGTCCTTACAAGTATCCTGTGAATGAGACGATCCTGACTCTGCTGATATAATGGAATCACATAGATGAAGTTATTCAGTTGTTGAGAGTCGAAGGAGGTTCATATGTATGGGTAAGTTGTTTGAAAGATAACTAACTTGACCTGTTATATGAATTAACCCTGTCATACTGAGAGAGTGAGGATATTGAGATTGAGATCGAGATTATGTTTATGCGCATAGCTGTGGGAACTTTACAGCAATGTAGTATGACAGGTGCAGGTCTCTGGATGCTAAGTTCAACGCACGAGTCTTCCGGAAGTAGAGTCATGTGTCTATGTGTTACGAGTCAGTGGAAAGTCTGACATGTCAACCATGAGTATTGAATGTATTGAATAGACACTTGACGAGTTTGTGGAATATGGGGATATTGATGGTTGAAATTAATATAGATTATGAATGGTGTGAAGATTTATGCTTTCTATTGATATAAAGTTTCATATTTAAAGTTTTTAAAAATATCTAGCTTACCCTTTGTTTTGTATCGTGGTTGTTTTTCTTAAACCTGTGATGATCGTGTATATTTGCACGGGAGCAGATGAGGTTGCAGGTGGTAGAGCTCCTCAGTGAGCATTTCTGGAGGAGGAGATCGCCGATTTTTGAATGCTGTTGTTTTGTTTTATTTTGAAAACTCTTGTATGGAGATGTATTAAAACTTCCTCGAAAAAGGGATATTATTCTGAGGAACATTTGTATTAATGGATGAATTATATTATGTATATACCTATGTTAAAATTTTGATGTTATTGTTTCACCTTTATTTTAGTATATAAAAATGAACAATATTTTGAGGGGCGTTACAGTTAGAATCAATATATAAATTCTTTTCATAAACAAGAAAAGCTATATCTCTTTTTCTCATCAGCAAGAAATTATAAATATTTTTTATCAGCAAGAAACTGTATATACGTTTTTTATAATTTAAAGAAACAATATATACGTATTTTACCTGTATTTCTTTTTATCTAGAAGAAAAACTATATCCACTTTTCTATCGGAAGAAATAATAAATATTTTTTTTATCAGCAAGAAACAGTATATATTTTTTTATTTGCAAGAAATAATATATACATTCTTTCATCAGTTTCTTTTTTATCAAAACAAAACAATATATAGAGTTTTTTTTATCTGGAAGAATTAATATATACATTGTTTATCAGATTTTTTTTGACAAAACACAATAGATACAATTTTTAAACAGAAAAAAAAAACATACATATTTTTTATCAGCACGAAACAATATATACATTTGTTCTTTTGATCATTTTTTTTATCAGTAAGAAACAATATATAAACTTTTTTTATCTGTGTCTTTCTTATCAGCAAGATACAGTATATACATTTTTTTTATTGAAAAGAAGTAATACATACATTTTTAATCAGCAAAAAATAATACATACAATGTTTTTCTCAAGAAGAATTAATATATGCCTTTTTTTTTTAATAAAAATTTTTCAACAAAAAACACTATATACTTTTGTTTTATCAGAAAAAAATAATAAATATTGTTTTATCAGCAAGGAAATATTTATACATTTTTTCTTTTGATCATTTTTTTTATCAGTAAAGAACAATATATAAATTTTTTTTGTACCTTTTTTATTTGCTAGAAACAATATACAAATTTTCATTTTCAGTTTTTTTGTCAACAAAAAAGGGTATATACAATTTTTTATCAGGAAGAACTAATACAGACATATTTTATCAATTTACTTTTCAACAAAAAGCAATTTATACATCTTCTTTATCAGGAAAAAATAATTTTTTTTATCAGCAAAAAACAATATATACATTTGTTCTTTTTATCATTTTTTTTATCAGTAAGAAACAATATATAAATTTTCTTTGTCTGTGTCTTTCTTATCAGCAAGATACAATATATACATTTTTTTTATTGAAAAGAAATAGTATGTACGTTTTTTTTATTTATTGAAAAGAAACAATATATACATTTTTTATCAGCAAAAAATAATATATACAATGTTTTTATCAGGAAGAATTAATATATGCTTTTTTTTATAAAAGTTTTTCAACAAAAAACACTATATACTTTTGTTTTATCATAAAAAAATAATAAATATTGTTTTATCAACAAGGAACAATTTATACATTTATTCTTTTGATCATCTTTTATCAGTAAAAAACAGTATATAATTTTTTTTCTCCTTTTTATTATCAGCAAGAAAATATATATATAACTTTTTGTTTTATTTGCGAGAAACAATATATACATTTTTATTATCATTTTTTTTATCAACAAAAAAGAATATATACAATTTTTTTATCAGGAAGAATTAATGCATACATTTTTTTATCAATGTATTTTTCAACAAAAAGCAATTTATACATTTTCTTTATCAGGAAAAAAATGATGTTTTTTTAATCAGCAAAAAAGAATATATACATTTATTCTTTTTATCAGTAAGAATCAATATATAAATTCTTTTCATAAACAAGAAAAGCTACATCTCTTTCTCTCATCAGCAAGAAATTATAAATATTTTTTATCAGCAAG
The DNA here is from genome assembly GCA_013389735.1 of Phaseolus lunatus. Lineage (NCBI taxonomy): Eukaryota > Viridiplantae > Streptophyta > Magnoliopsida > Fabales > Fabaceae > Phaseolus > Phaseolus lunatus. Next base: position 9,983 of record JAAFYQ010000074.1, on the reverse strand, counting down.
AAACTGTATATATGTTTTTTATATTTTAAAGAAACAATATATACATATTTTACCTGTATTTCTTTTTATATGGAAGAAAAACTATATCCACTTTTCTATCGGAAGAAATAATAAATATTTTTTTTATCAGCAAGAAACAGTATATATTTTTTTATTTGCAAGAAATAATATATACATTCTTTCATCAGTTTCTTTTTTATCAAAACAAAACAATATATAGAGTTTTTTTTATCTGGAAGAATTAATATATACATTGTTTATCAGATTTTTTTCGACAAAACACAATAGATACAATTTTTAAACAGAAAAAAAAAACATACATATTTTTTATCAGCACGAAACAATATATACATTTGTTCTTTTGATCATTTTTTTTATCAGTAAGAAACAATATATAAACTTTTTTTATCTGTGTCTTTCTTATCAGCAAGATACAGTATATACATTTTTTTTATTGAAAAGAAATAATACATACATTTTTTATCAGCAAAAAATAATACATACAATGTTTTTCTCAAGAAGAATTAATATATGCCTTTTTTTTTAATAAAAATTTTTCAACAAAAAACACTATATACTTTTGTTTTATCAGAAAAAAATAATAAATATTGTTTTATCAGCAAGGAAATATTTATACATTTTTTCTTTTGATCATTTTTTTATCAGTAAAGAACAATATATAAATTTTTTTTGTACCTTTTTTATTTGCTAGAAACAATATACAAATTTTCATTTTCAGTTTTTTTGTCAACAAAAAAGGGTATATACAATTTTTTATCAGGAAGAATTAATACAGACATATTTTATCAATTTACTTTTCAACAAAAAGCAATTTATACATCTTCTTTATCAGGAAAAAATAATTTTTTTTATCAGCAAAAAACAATATATACATTTGTTCTTTTTATCATTTTTTTTATCACTAAGAAACAATATATAAATTTTCTTTGTCTGTGTCTTTCTTATCAGCAAGATACAATATATACATTTTTTTTATTGAAAAGAAATAGTATGTACGTTTTTTTTTATTTATTGAAAAGAAACAATATATACATTTTTTATCAGCAAAAACTAATATATACAATGTTTTTATCAGGAAGAATTAATATATGCTTTTTTTTATAAAAGTTTTTCAACAAAAAACACTATATACTTTTGTTTTATCATAAAAAAATAATAAATATTGTTTTATCAATAAGGAACAATTTATACATTTATTCTTTTGATCATCTTTTATCAGTAAAAAATAGTATATAATTTTTTTTCTCCTTTTTATTATCAGCAAGAAAATATATATAACTTTTTGTTTTATTTGCTAGAAACAATATATACATTTTTATTATCATTTTTTTTATCAACAAAAAAGAATATATACAATTTTTTTATCAGGAAGAATTAATGCATACATTTTTTTATCAATGTATTTTTCAACAAAAAGCAATTTATACATTTTCTTTATCAGGAAAAAAATGATGTTTTTTTAATCAGCAAAAAAGAATATATACATTTATTCTTTTTATCAGTAAGAATCAATATATAAATTCTTTTCATAAACAAGAAAAGCCACATCTCTTTCTCTCATCAGCAAGAAATTATAAATATTTTTTATCAGCAAGAAACTGTATATATGTTTTTTATATTTTAAAGAAACAATATATACCTATTTTACCTGTATTTCTTTTTATATGGAAGAAAAACTATATCCACTTTTCTATCGGAAGAAATAATAAATATTTTTTATCAGCAAGAAACAGTATATATTTTTTTATTTGCAAGAAATAATATACATTCTTTCATCAGTTTCTTTTTTATCAAAACAAAACAATATATAGAGTTTTTTTTATCTGGAAGAATTAATATATCCATTGTTTATCAGATTTTTTTCGACAAAACACAATAGATACAATTTTTAAACAGAAAAAAAAAACATACATATTTTTTATCAGCACGAAACAATATATACATTTGTTCTTTTGATCATTTTTTTTATCAGTAAGAAACAATATATAAACTTTTTTTATCTGTGTCTTTCTTATCAGCAAGATACAGTATATACATTTTTTTTATTGAAAAGAAGTAATACATACATTTTTAATCAGCAAAAAATAATACATACAATGTTTTTCTCAAGAAGAATTAATATATGCCTTTTTTTTTAATAAAAATTTTTCAACAAAAAACACTATATACTTTTGTTTTATCAGAAAAAAATAATAAATATTGTTTTATCAGCAAGGAAATATTTATACATTTTTTCTTTTGATCATTTTTTTATCAGTAAAGAACAATATATAAATTTTTTTTGTACCTTTTTTATTTGCTAGAAACAATATACAAATTTTCATTTTCAGTTTTTTTGTCAACAAAAAAGGGTATATACAATTTTTTATCAGGAAGAACTAATACAGACATATTTTATCAATTTACTTTTCAACAAAAAGCAATTTATACATCTTCTTTATCAGGAAAAAATAATTTTTTTTATCAGCAAAAAACAATATATACATTTGTTCTTTTTATCATTTTTTTTATCAGTAAGAAACAATATATAAATTTTCTTTGTCTGTGTCTTTCTTATCAGCAAGATACAATATATACATTTTTTTTATTGAAAAGAAATAGTATGTACGTTTTTTTTATTTATTGAAAAGAAACAATATATACATTTTTTATCAGCAAAAAATAATATATACAATGTTTTTATCAGGAAGAATTAATATATGCTTTTTTTTATAAAAGTTTTTCAACAAAAAAACACTATATACTTTTGTTTTATCATAAAAAAATAATAAATATTGTTTTATCAACAAGGAACAATTTATACATTTATTCTTTTGATCATCTTTTATCAGTAAAAAACAGTATATAATTTTTTTTCTCCTTTTTATTATCAGCAAGAAAATATATATATAACTTTTTGTTTTATTTGCGAGAAACAATATATACATTTTTATTATCATTTTTTTTATCAACAAAAAAGAATATATACATTTATTCTTTTTATCAGGAAGAATTAATGCATACATTTTTTTATCAATGTATTTTTCAACAAAAAGCAATTTATACATTTTCTTTATCAGGAAAAAAATGATGTTTTTTTAATCAGCAAAAAAGAATATATACATTTATTCTTTTTATCAGTAAGAATCAATATATAAATTCTTTTCATAAACAAGAAAAGCTACATCTCTTTCTCTCATCAGCAAGAAATTATAAATATTTTTTATCAGCAAGAAACTGTATATACGTTTTTTATATTTTAAAGAAACAATATATACATATTTTACCTGTATTTCTTTTTATATGGAAGAAAAACTATATCCACTTTTCTATCGGAAGAAATAATAAATATTTTTTTTATCAGCAAGAAACAGTATATATTTTTTTATTTGCAAGAAATAATATATACATTCTTTCATCAGTTTCTTTTTTATCAAAACAAAACAATATATAGAGTTTTTTTTATCTGGAAGAATTAATATATACATTGTTTATCAGATTTTTTTCGACAAAACACAATAGATACAATTTTTAAACAGAAAAAAAAAACATACATATTTTTTATCAGCACGAAACAATATATACATTTGTTCTTTTGATCATTTTTTTTATCAGTAAGAAACAATATATAAACTTTTTTTATCTGTGTCTTTCTTATCAGCAAGATACAGTATATACATTTTTTTTATTGAAAAGAAATAATACATACATTTTTTATCAGCAAAAAATAATACATACAATGTTTTTCTCAAGAAGAATTAATATATGCCTTTTTTTTAATAAAAATTTTTCAACAAAAAACACTATATACTTTTGTTTTATCAGAAAAAAATAATAAATATTGTTTTATCAGCAAGGAAATATTTATACATTTTTTCTTTTGATCATTTTTTTATCAGTAAAGAACAATATATAAATTTTTTTTGTACCTTTTTTATTTGCTAGAAACAATATACAAATTTTCATTTTCAGTTTTTTTGTCAACAAAAAAGGGTATATACAATTTTTTCTCAGGAAGAATTAATACAGACATATTTTATCAATTTACTTTTCAACAAAAAGCAATTTATACATCTTCTTTATCAGGAAAAAATAATTTTTTTTTATCAGCAAAAAACAATATATACATTTGTTCTTTTTATCATTTTTTTTATCAGTAAGAAACAATATATAAATTTTCTTTGTCTGTGTCTTTCTTATCAGCAAGATACAATATATACATTTTTTTTATTGAAAAGAAATAGTATGTACGTTTTTTTATTTATTGAAAAGAAACAATATATACATTTTTTATCAGCAAAAACTAATATATACAATGTTTTTATCAGGAAGAATTAATATATGCTTTTTTTTATAAAAGTTTTTCAACAAAAAACACTATATACTTTTGTTTTATCATAAAAAAATAATAAATATTGTTTTATCAATAAGGAACAATTTATACATTTATTCTTTTGATCATCTTTTATCAGTAAAAAATAGTATATAATTTTTTTTCTCCTTTTTATTATCAGCAAGAAAATATATATAACTTTTTGTTTTATTTGCTAGAAACAATATATACATTTTTATTATCATTTTTTTTATCAACAAAAAAGAATATATACAATTTTTTTATCAGGAAGAATTAATGCATACATTTTTTTATCAATGTATTTTTCAACAAAAAGCAATTTATACATTTTCTTTATCAGGAAAAAAATGATGTTTTTTTAATCAGCAAAAAAGAATATATACATTTATTCTTTTTATCAGTAAGAATCAATATATAAATTCTTTTCATAAACAAGAAAAGCTACATCTCTTTCTCTCATCAGCAAGAAATTATAAATATTTTTTATCAGCAAGAAACTGTATATATGTTTTTTATATTTTAAAGAAACAATATATACATATTTTACCTGTATTTCTTTTTATATGGAAGAAAAACTATATCCACTTTTCTATCGGAAGAAATAATAAATATTTTTTTTATCAGCAAGAAACAGTATATATTTTTTTATTTGCAAGAAATAATATATACATTCTTTCATCAGTTTCTTTTTTATCAAAACAAAACAATATATAGAGTTTTTTTTATCTGGAAGAATTAATATATCCATTGTTTATCAGATTTTTTTCGACAAAACACAATAGATACAATTTTTAAACAGAAAAAAAAAACATACATATTTTTTATCAGCACGAAACAATATATACATTTGTTCTTTTGATCATTTTTTTTATCAGTAAGAAACAATATATAAACTTTTTTTATCTGTGTCTTTCTTATCAGCAAGATACAGTATATACATTTTTTTTATTGAAAAGAAGTAATACATACATTTTTAATCAGCAAAAAATAATACATACAATGTTTTTCTCAAGAAGAATTAATATATGCCTTTTTTTTTAATAAAAATTTTTCAACAAAAAACACTATATACTTTTGTTTTATCAGAAAAAAATAATAAATATTGTTTTATCAGCAAGGAAATATTTATACATTTTTTCTTTTGATCATTTTTTTATCAGTAAAGAACAATATATAAATTTTTTTTGTACCTTTTTTATTTGCTAGAAACAATATACAAATTTTCATTTTCAGTTTTTTTGTCAACAAAAAAGGGTATATACAATTTTTTATCAGGAAGAACTAATACAGACATATTTTATCAATTTACTTTTCAACAAAAAGCAATTTATACATCTTCTTTATCAGGAAAAAATAATTTTTTTTATCAGCAAAAAACAATATATACATTTGTTCTTTTTATCATTTTTTTTATCAGTAAGAAACAATATATAAATTTTCTTTGTCTGTGTCTTTCTTATCAGCAAGATACAATATATACATTTTTTTTATTGAAAAGAAATAGTATGTACGTTTTTTTTATTTATTGAAAAGAAACAATATATACATTTTTTATCAGCAAAAAATAATATATACAATGTTTTTATCAGGAAGAATTAATATATGCTTTTTTTTATAAAAGTTTTTCAACAAAAAACACTATATACTTTTGTTTTATCATAAAAAAATAATAAATATTGTTTTATCAACAAGGAACAATTTATACATTTATTCTTTTGATCATCTTTTATCAGTAAAAAACAGTATATAATTTTTTTTCTCCTTTTTATTATCAGCAAGAAAATATATATAACTTTTTGTTTTATTTGCTAGAAACAATATATACATTTTTATTATCATTTTTTTTATCAACAAAAAAGAATATATACAATTTTTTTATCAGGAAGAATTAATGCATACATTTTTTTATCAATGTATTTTTCAACAAAAAGCAATTTATACATTTTCTTTATCAGGAAAAAAATGATGTTTTTTTAATCAGCAAAAAAGAATATATACATTTATTCTTTTTATCAGTAAGAATCAATATATAATTCTTTTCATAAACAAGAAAAGCTACATCTCTTTTCTCTCATCAGCAAGAAATTATAAATATTTTATAGCAGCAAGAAACTGTATATATGTTTTTTATATTTTAAAGAAACAATATATACATATTTTACCTGTATTTCTTTTTATCTGGAAGAAAAACTATATCCACTTTTCTATCGGTAGAAATAATAAATATTTTTTTTATCAGCAAGAAACAGTATATATTTTTTTATTTGCAAGAAATAATATATACATTCTTTCATCAGTTTCTTTTTTATCAAAACAAAACAATATATAGAGTTTTTTTTATCTGGAAGAATTAATATATACATTGTTTATCAGATTTTTTTCGACAAAACACAATAGATACAATTTTTAAACAGAAAAAAAAAACATACATATTTTTTATCAGCACGAAACAATATATACATTTGTTCTTTTGATCATTTTTTTTATCAGTAAGAAACAATATATAAACTTTTTTTATCTGTGTCTTTCTTATCAGCAAGATACAGTATATACATTTTTTTTATTGAAAAGAAATAATACATACATTTTTTATCAGCAAAAAATAATACATACAATGTTTTTCTCAAGAAGAATTAATATATGCCTTTTTTTTTAATAAAAATTTTTCAACAAAAAACACTATATACTTTTGTTTTATCAGAAAAAAATAATAAATATTGTTTTATCAGCAAGGAAATATTTATACATTTTTTCTTTTGATCATTTTTTTATCAGTAAAGAACAATATATAAATTTTTTTTGTACCTTTTTTATTTGCTAGAAACAATATACAAATTTTCATTTTCAGTTTTTTTGTCAACAAAAAAGGGTATATACAATTTTTTATCAGGAAGAATTAATACAGACATATTTTATCAATTTACTTTTCAACAAAAAGCAATTTATACATCTTCTTTATCAGGAAAAAATAATTTTTTTTATCAGCAAAAAACAATATATACATTTGTTCTTTTTATCATTTTTTTTATCAGTAAGAAACAATATATAAATTTTCTTTGTCTGTGTCTTTCTTATCAGCAAGATACAATATATACATTTTTTTTATTGAAAAGAAATAGTATGTACGTTTTTTTTATTTATTGAAAAGAACATATATATACATTTTTTATCAGCAAAAACTAATATATACAATGTTTTTATCAGGAAGAATTAATATATGCTTTTTTTTATAAAAGTTTTTCAACAAAAAACACTATATACTTTTGTTTTATCATAAAAAAATAATAAATATTGTTTTATCAACAAGGAACAATTTATACATTTATTCTTTTGATCATCTTTTATCAGTAAAAAACAGTATATAATTTTTTTTTCTCCTTTTTATTATCAGCAAGAAAATATATATAACTTTTTGTTTTATTTGCGAGAAACAATATATACATTTTTATTATCATTTTTTTTATCAACAAAAAAGAATATATACAATTTTTTTATCAGGAAGAATTAATGCATACATTTTTTTATCAATGTATTTTTCAACAAAAAGCAATTTATACATTTTCTTTATCAGGAAAAAAATGATGTTTTTTTAATCAGCAAAAAAGAATATATACATTTATTCTTTTTATCAGTAAGAATCAATATATAAATTCTTTTCATAAACAAGAAAAGCTACATCTCTTTCTCTCATCAGCAAGAAATTATAAATATTTTTTATCAGCAAGAAACTGTATATACGTTTTTTATATTTTAAAGAAACAATATATACATATTTTACCTGTATTTCTTTTTATATGGAAGAAAAACTATATCCACTTTTCTATCGGAAGAAATAATAAATATTTTTTTTATCAGCAAGAAACAGTATATATTTTTTTATTTGCAAGAAATAATATATACATTCTTTCATCAGTTTCTTTTTTATCAAAACAAAACAATATATAGAGTTTTTTTTATCTGGAAGAATTAATATATACATTGTTTATCAGATTTTTTTCGACAAAACACAATAGATACAATTTTTAAACAGAAAAAAAAAACATACATATTTTTTATCAGCACGAAACAATATATACATTTGTTCTTTTGATCATTTTTTTTATCAGTAAGAAACAATATATAAACTTTTTTTATCTGTGTCTTTCTTATCAGCAAGATACAGTATATACATTTTTTTTTATTGAAAAGAAATAATACATACATTTTTTATCAGCAAAAAATAATACATACAATGTTTTTCTCAAGAAGAATTAATATATGCCTTTTTTTTTTTAATAAAAATTTTTCAACAAAAAACACTATATACTTTTGTTTTATCAGAAAAAAATAATAAATATTGTTTTATCAGCAAGGAAATATTTATACATTTTTTCTTTTGATCATTTTTTTATCAGTAAAGAACAATATATAAATTTTTTTTGTACCTTTTTTATTTGCTAGAAACAATATACAAATTTTCATTTTCAGTTTTTTTGTCAACAAAAAAGGGTATATACAATTTTTTATCAGGAAGAATTAATACAGACATCTTTTACCAATTTACTTTTCAACAAAAAGCAATTTATACATCTTCTTTATCAGGAAAAGATAATTTTTTTTATCAGTAAAAAACAATATATACATTTGTTCTTTTTATCATTTTTTTTATCAGTAAGAAACAATATATAAATTTTCTTTGTCTGTGTCTTTCTTATCAGCAAGATACAATATATACATTTTTTTTATTGAAAAGAAATAGTATGTACGTTTTTTTTATTTATTGAAAAGAAACAATATATACATCTTTTATCAGCAAAAAATAATATATACAATGTTTTTATGAAGAAGAATTAATATATGCTTCTTTTTATAAAAAAATTTCAACAAAAAACACTATATACTTTTGTTTTATCAGAAAAAAATAATAAATATTGTTTTATCAACAAGGAACAATTTATACATTTATTCTTTTGATCATCTTTTATCAGTAAAAAACAGTATATAATTTTTTTTTCTACTTTTTTTTATCAGCAAGAAAATATATATAACTTTTTTTTTATTTGCCAGAAACAATATATACATTTTTATTATCAACAAAAAAGAGTATATACAATTTTTTTATCAGGAAGAATTAATGCATACATTTTTTTATCAATGTATTTTTCAACAAAAAGCAATTTATACATTTTCTTTATCAGGAAAAAAATGATGTTTTTTTAATCAGCAAAAAAGAATATATACATTTATTCTTTTTATCAGTAAGAATCAATATATAAATTCTTTTCATAAACAAGAAAAGCTATATCTCTTTCTCTCATCAGCAAGAAATTATAAATATTTTTTATCAGCAAGAAACGGTATATACGTTTTTTATATTTTAAAGAAACAATATATACATATTTTACCTGTATTTCTTTTTATCTGGAAGAAAAACTATATCCACTTTTCTATCGGAAGAAATAATAAATATTTTTTTTATCAGCAAGAAACAGTATATATTTTTTTATTTGCAAGAAATAATATATACATTCTTTCATCAGTTTCTTTTTTATCTAAACAAAACAATATATAGAGTTTTTTTTATCTGGAAGAATTAATATATACATTGTTTATCAGATTTTTTTCGACAAAACACAATAGATACAATTTT